>BGNK01000323.1:12422-32674 GCA_003297005.1 Symbiodinium sp. clade A Y106 | reverse complement strand
CGACCACTTTCGGGAGGCCCTGTTCTGCAGCAATTGCCAAGGCAGTTTTGCCTTGCTTACTGCGGGCCTCCAGCTGGGCTCCGGCCTCCACCAAAGCCTCAACCACTTTCGCGTGGTCGGAGTACGCAGCAGCCGTGAGGGCTGTGTCACCGGCCTCATCCCGGGCCTCCAGCTTGGCTCTGGCCTTCGCCGACGCCGCTATCACTTGCAGCTGGCCCCTGTTTGCAGCCTTTCGGAGAGCTGTGGTGCCTTGATTACTGCGGGCCTCCAGCTGCGCACCGGCCGTCAGCAACGCCTCGACCACTTTCAGGTGGCCCTCTTGTGCAGCCATTATGAGGGCTGTGAAGCCAAGCTCATCGCGGGCCTCCAGCTGGGCTCCAGCGTCCAGCAAGGGCTGAACCAGCTGAAGGTCTCCTTTGTTTGCAGCATAGCTGAGGGCTGTGTGGCCGAGCCGATCCATAGCATTCGGATCAGCATGCTGCCGGAGGAGTTCCTCCGCCGTCTGCATTTCAGAGCCCTCCTCCCTCCTCCGGGCCTCCTCGTTGAATTATCAATGGTATATTACACTTCAATATCTTATACTGCATTATATCATACTATATTGTGTTATGCTATGTTATGTTTTTCAGATAGTTATGATTGTATATGCATCCGCACATAGAGCAGGCTTATAGTATATGACTCCAAGAAGCTCAGTACCCAAACACCCAGGCCCCATGGCAGGCCGCTCTCTTAAGGTTAGGGCCCTTAAAGCTCGCTGGCAAGTTCCCGGGCCTCGCGGAGTTCTTGGTCCTTCCGGTCTTGCTCCTCCTTGGCCTGCGGGTAAGGAGACACCTAAGGGTCCCTGTACCCAAATAGTATATACTGTGTGGGTACATGGGCGCTTAGGGGACGCGACCTCGTCGCGAAGGCTTCCGGGCTCCAGTTCGTCATTGACCTGGCCCAAGAGGGCAGGCGGGCGAGAAGCCGCTTCTGCAGCGCTGGGCTCGTCTTGTCGCATGTGCCCATGAGGTCCACAACCATCACTTTTGGAGACCAGAACCCGAGCCCCCAGGCTGCGATCCCCACTGTTGGGATTTCATGGGTGGACAGCACGGACTGCGACAAGTTCCGCTCCCCNGTGCCCATGAGGTCCACAACCATCACTTTTGGAGACCAGAACCCGAGCCCCCAGGCTGCGATCCCCACTGTTGGGATTTCATGGGTGGACAGCACGGACTGCGACAAGTTCCGCTCCCCTGTGACCTGCTTGTTGACCAGTGCAATGACCGTTCCGTGTGCTCGGTCACGCATCCCGAGCACGAAGCTCATGCTTGCGATTGACCACATGTTTGCTGCCAGTGCGCTGGTCTGGGCATCTTCGTAGCAGGCGCCGAGGTCCTGGCTCGCTTCAATGGCTCGTCCTAAGAAGGTGTTGGGGTGCACCTTCGCATGCTCTATTTCCCTGGCAAAGTTGGAGAGCGCTGTCTGCATCGTGCGATTCTCGGGGTCACCGTCCCAAAAGCCAGCCCAAAGCAGCGCATGCTGAGCAGTCTTGGTCAGGTCCACTAGCCAGCTCCTCAGAAAGGAGAGTGCCTGATATCGACCGAGCGTCTTGCCGTCCACATCGAAGGAGGCTACAGCATCTCTGGAGACGTGGAAGGTTTCCACCAGTTCGTTTCCTAAAGCGAAAATGTCGCTGACGCTCTCGGCACAGGTCTTTTCCGGAAGGACGTCGTTGTAGTAGGCGAGAATCCAGTCGGCTTTCGGATGCGAGGATTCGCATGCAAACATGAGGTTGTTCATCAAGAGCCCGAGCTGCTGATGGCAAGCGCCTGCACTGGCGCTCTGCCAATCCTTCATGATGAGGGCAACCTGCTCCCTGAGCATCTCCTCCTGTGCTACTGCATCGCTGGGATCTTCCCCGGTGGCTTCAGCTGTGTTGGCCTCTGCCAGCGCAGTTCTCAGGAGCTCCTGCAGCTCCTCGGCGGAGCTCACGCGATGCTCGTCCCACGGCGAGGCCGGGTCGCTCTTGGATCGGAAACCGGCTGCCAGGGCGATGAGAAGGAAGCCCACGACATGCACCATAGCGAACGGATTTGATATGGAACTTTGTAGATACAACAGACGGTGAGTTGCTGGAGAGCACTGCACACGGCTTCTGCGGGACATGCTGCTGGAGTTGCCGGTGCAAACTCGGTACACCACCTAACAACGAACAGCCGTCGGAACTGCTGCACAAATTTTTTCGCTCGGCTGGGCACAGAACCCATTGCCACCCGGCGTCACTAATCTGGATGGAACGACTTTGGGGCCATGTGGGTTTAGGATACGAGCAAGTGCACTGGGGCTCTTGGGGAACCGGGTTTCGCTTACCCCGTCTGGCGAAAAATCCTGGCTGATTCATTCAAGCGATCTTGACGCCACTTTTTCTGCAACTGAGAGGCTCCATTATCCCTCCCAATCCGGTGAAGACAAGAACACCAACAAAAGCGCTGGAGTCACAGTGCGATTGTAGATATTGCGTTTCTGCAGTTCACTTATTGGAAAGATCTTCTACATCAACCTGTGGCAAGTCTGAGGGAGGACTCAAGATCACAAGACTGAAGACTTGTTGTGTGCAGCACAGCCGACTCTCTCACAATGCTGGCCTGGGCGAGCATAGAGCCGGTCCAATGTCTAAAGGGGCTGCTTTGGGATTTGATTTCTGTATCAGGTGACGCTTAGAGTGACAAGTATAACTGCTGCTGCTGTTGAGCTCCATGGTACTGGGCATGACAGCTGCCGCACTTAGCATTCCTGATTTCTCGGGTTTCTCGCCATGGTATACACGGTAGAAGCGCAAGACAGCACTTCAGCACGAAATGCCCGTCAATATCAGCAATCTATCTATATTCTATATACAAGGCGGTAGGCTGAACGCCGTAAGCATCTGTGTTGCCTTCTTGGTTGCTGGGAGTTTAGCAGTTTGGGGTCAGAGGCTACATAGGGTTACGGGGTTTAAGGGAATCGCATTTCCAGAGTCTGAACTTTAAGAGTCCAAAGCACCTAATGATTGGTACAGTAGTAGTAATGCAGGCTACGCTGAACTTTGGTTCTTATCAGAACCTTCATATTATAGAATCTATAGGACCGTACCAAATTGGGTTTTGGTAGCTCAAGGTAGTAGTTAATGATTGATGAGTAAACAAGCCCCAGGAGGAAGGGACTGCATAGGAACTGCGCTGAAAACAGCGTGGTTCCTTTGTTTAATGGGTTGTACCCTACTGGAATGGTATAGGGGCATAACCTACTAGTGAAGGCTTGCGGATGCAGGCAACGTCCAAAGACTAGGTTTTGTGCCGCAAGGTGCAAAAATCCCAAGATCCTCGACCCCAAACCCCTAACCTGGCCGAGTGGCAAAAGTAGATATCGCAGTTGACAACTCCCATGATGCATCCCACGGACCTGTCTTCGGCGGCTGCCGGTATTGGGGTTTTAGTGTTTGAGGCTGAGGGTTTAGGGTTTGCGGTGTTCGATGTGTGGGTTTTACAATATCCTTATTCAAGGGTGGTCTGCTCTCAACCCTCACCTCCAACCCTCAGCATCCACGAAAGCAATATCGACACTGTAACTCCAAAGACTACCGCGAGGAAACTTAACAAAAATCCTACATGGTTAGGGTCCCTTTCTACTTCTGTGTTCGATATGTGATAAAAACAGTAGATAAAGTCAAGCCTCGAACCTTGCACAGCCTGAAAGACGGATACCTACCTTCCTTGCAAGCTTTGGCACTGGGCCGATGAGCATTCAGAAGCGGTGACAATGTACGAGCCAAAATAGCTCCAATCTTATTCCTTAGCTAGGAGTTTGGGTTCAGGGTTGAGGTTGAGGGTTTAGAGTGTTCCCTAGTATGATTAGAATACGATGAACCCTAAGACTCTATTCTGAGAAGTCAGCCCCAGTGGAGACGCTTGCAGTAACCCTTACATATAGTAAGCCGTAATTATAGATATAGAACCCTTCAAAGAAGCCCCTATCCTTTATTTTATGACCCCTGCAACCCTAAACTCTCGTCAGGGGGTACGAAACTCTCATGGCGGCGCACAGCACCGGGGTCCAACCCGAGTCCATAAAGTCTGTAGGATTTGGGAGTTTCCGAAACTAGGGGACCCTAATATAGTGCCCTAAATCGTAGGATCCTAATTATAAGGACCCCAAAATGGTTAGAATTAAGGGTTCAGGGTTCAGGTTTTAAGGATTAAGGGCTTGAGGAGGCTGCTTCAAGACTCAAGGGGATAGGATTTACCAGGCTCTTGTCTTTTGGGGCCGGGGTATCGCTGCGGGGAAATAGCGACAGCAAGAGGCCCTAAACCCTCCGCAAGGCCCTCGTGCGTCTCATCCCTCCTTCTTACCCTAAACTTTCCTATCTTGCACTTGACCTGGACCCTATAAAGCCCACTTTTTGAGGACCTACACAAGAAAATCATTCTAAGGAACCTAAGAAGGCAGGCTCCTGAGGGTCAAGGGAGGGGCTGGAACTGGCGGGATGGCCGAGTTTCCGCGGAAGAAGAGTAATACAGGGGCCTTAATATATAATTAGAATAGGGTTCTGGAGCCCATGAGACTATATTAATTTTAATCAGGAACCCTAAAGATAGTATTGGTAATTATCTAAGCCCCTCTACTGTTTATGATTTCCGAGTTATAGGGTCGAACCTCGAAGCCCCAAACCCCCGAAGTCAAAAACCTGACTGTAAGCTCCATGCCCTCACGCCGAACTCGATGACACACAAAGCCTGAAACCCTACATAAAACCTTAAAATAGCGGCCTTAGTAGGGTTTTGGGGCCCATGATACTCAAATATAATAAGGAACCCCCCAAAATAGCATAGGCAATTACTTAGGCCCCTATAGTGCCCTGAACCCTCCGAGACTCGGACGGCACGTTGATCAGTCGTGGGTCATCCTTCCACTTCGACACCTTTCCAGCAGCTCCCGGCTGTCTCACGGCCAGAGTAGGGGTGCTATACTGGTTCTTAGTGGCTGAGTACCCTAGACCAAAAAAGGTAACCTTTCGAGTTATAGTAGGATTATATAAGCCCCAAAAGGTTAAAGGTTACTTATTCAGCACCTAAGGGTTTATGCTACAATGGTTTCTGTCAGGGTTTATGCAAGGGTTCAATAAGGGTTTCGTTTAGGGTTCTATAAGGGTTTCTGTAGGGTTCTACCAGGGTTCTTGTAACGGTCTTTATGAGGGTCTCGGCAAGGGTTTCTCATAGGGTGTCTATAATGGTTTCGATAAGAAGTTCTGCAAGGGGTCTATGAGGGTTTCGACAATGATAAGTGTGTCGATACGTGTTTCTTGAATGTTTATACAAGGGTTCTGCGAGGGTTTCTATGAGGGTTTTATTCATATCAGAAGGGTGCTTCTACAAGTAGGGCTGCATACAAGGGTTTGGGTTTAGGTGTTGTGGTGGGGTGTAGGGTGGGTGTGTCAGGGTTGTCCGGTTTGGGGACCCTAGACATGTATCATGCAACTACTTGCAAAGCAGCCACGGATGGTTAACGGTTGCAGACTTTCGCCTTCAGTTGCTCATGATCATCTTACCCAAGGTTAAGTTAAGGGCACTTGCCGGAAGGGGCTCAGCCCTAACTATCCCCTAAACACCAACCCCCTGAAGCCACAATCCGAATCCGGCAGCCTAAGCCTTCGAACTCAGGACCCAGCAGACTCGAAGACGTTCATGACCAGTTGCTTCTTGCTCAGGCCTGAATCATGGGGACGGGGGGTTTAGGGTTTTGGGGTTGAGGGTTGAGGGTTTAAGGAGAAACCCCTCCCCCTTTCCCCTTCCTGAGGTTCCTTATTACCGAACTGCTGGCATCCATGGCTTCCTGGGCAAGATAGCTGAGCGCTTCACTGAGAAAGCACATGTTGTTGGGTTTCGGTATAACTTTAGGGTTTACGGTTAAAGACGGCTCCGGGCTCAGGATTTTGGGCTTAGGGGTTTAGGCTAATATAGGGGTTCTGGGATTAAGGGGTCTGCTATGTCGGGTTTGCAATAACATGCAAGGAGCACTGGGGCTTGCGGTGCCCCCCTGCTGGAAGGTTGTAGACCCTACCTACAGCCTCCATTGCAATTCCTTTTTTGGTTACCCATAAACTTTATTATAGGATCCTAACCACAGAACTGGTTAACCAAACAAAGGAACTACAATGGAGACAATAGGTAGGCCAGCAACAGCACTGGATTTCTGTGGGTTCTTAAAGCACGGATTATAAAGGCCTATACACATCTCTATGCCGACTTAGACCCCGAGAAAAAATTGGTTTTAGCTGTTTCCTAGGGGTTTTGGTATGCAGTGATCGGCCCCCCGAACCCTAAACCCTTAACTCTAAGCCCAGATCCTAATCCCCGAAGCCTACCCAAAAGCTAAACCCACCTCCCCCTCCACTCTTTCGGACGCCGCCCTGCCAACGAGGGCCCGACTGCCGCAGATCCCGCTCAAGGCGTACGCCGAACCTGCCCATAATCCAGGGTTAGGGTGTTTAGGGTTTAGGGTTTTAGGGTTTGGGGTTTAGGTGTACTGTTTAGGGATGTTTTGGGGCAATCAGTCAGGGTTTTATGAGGTTTTATGGAAGGCTTTATAAGGCATCTGATCAGGGTTCTTATAAGGGGTCCTACAAAGGGGTTTTAGGGCTTCTGGTGTAGGATTGTGCGAGCTTGAGGTTGGGTTTAGTTTAGGGTTTAGGGCTTTAGGTTCAGGGTTTTTTAACATGTAGTGACGTCCCTTTCTGCGAAGCAACGCCTGTCGAAACGACATACATGAAGGGTGAAACGCAGCGTACTTGTGCATAATCATGTAACCGTCGAGGTCAGGCTCCTGGTAGTACTCGCCGATCATGTCTCCCCATTCTCCTCATCCATGCAGCCGCCGTCATCACCTCCTTCATTGTCGCCATCTTCTCCCTCACCATCCCCAGATGACAAAGCTGCATCGTCATTCGCGGTTTCTGAATCATCGCCATCCACAGTCACATCCACTGTTCCAGGTAGTGCCAGATCGTCACGAGGTGGAAGAAGAGGAGGAACTGCTGGTGCAACTGCCCCGTGGTGGCGTGGATCGGCAGGACCAACAGGAGGACGGTCAGGAGTAGCACGTGGTGTAAGGTGAGGAGCACGACTCGGCCGAGGGCAAGCAACAGGGTCACTGGAGGAAGTGGCCGTGGGGTCACCGCCATCGCCCATCATCTCCCGAGTGTTCACGGAAGGAAAACGACCCATGGTCCTGCTGTAGGTGTGACTGTCAAGCCCACTCACACGCCCCAAATTCCTGTGAAGACGTTGTAGCATAGGATCATCGCCCTCCATGCCCAGGATCCGACCCCAAATACCATCTTCACGGTGACGAGCACGATCCCAGTCAACACCATTATCCACCCCAGGGCAGCTTCGAAGGGCTTTTTGAAGTGCCCTGTTCAGCCAAAATTGTATCTCGGCCATGTGCTGTTGACGAAGAAGAAGCCGTCTCACCACCTCCCTGGCCGACCCACTGGTGAGCTCGTACATGGTGGGCTTGCTCGATCAGGAATGCCCTGTCCGCAAACGACTGTTCCTCCCCAGTGAGGTCAAAGTGCCGGTCCTCATCAGTGTCCAGTGCCTCCAACGACATGGGTCCCAAGAACGAGGGAGGACCATCAATCGTGCCCACGCCATGTCCAGAGTCCACCGTATCATTTGCGTGAAGAGTTTGCTTGTTCGTTTCAGTCGATGTGAAGTTCATTTTTTGGGGGGGTCTGAGGGGTTCAGGGCTTTAGGGTTTGTTTGGGGGTCTGAGGGGTTCAGGGGTTTAGGGTTTGGGTTCGATTGTGGTGTAAGGATTGGGACTTTAGGGTTTATAGGGGCTTTGGAATGTGGAGTTTAGGCATACGCGGTTTGGAATGTGGAGTTTAGGCATACGCGGTGTCTCCATTGCAGTTCCTTCTTGGTCAGCTGGTTTCTTCACTGTAGGATCCTAGCCATGATATGCCTTCAGGGACTTTGGATTTCGGGTTGTTCCCCAGAAAAATCCTACTTAATATATGCAGTTCAGAACTCAAATTCAAGTAAGCACATAGCGAAAGCTGAGAGCATGGACCCTGTACCCTAGTACTTCACCCTAAACCCTCAACCCTACATAAATCCTGTATCACATGCATGAGCTCTCACGGCCCCAAGCAAAGACCTTTTCCAAAACGACTCGGACCTCTCCGAAAAGCTAACCTGACCCTCAACCCTGAACCCTTGAACCTGAACCCTAAACCCTAAAAACCCTAACCGCTTGGGATGTCTGTTCATACTGGTTAGGAAGCCAGAAATCCTGTAGATTCTCCAATCCTCAACCCCAAGCCCTTCAAAACAAGCCCCTTACAGAAAGCAGAAATGATATTTGCATGCAACACCGATAATAGAAATACTCCAGACTAGACTAATAATGTACGATCCTGACATTTACTACGCGACAATACATTATACGCAGTGGAAAAATGAAAACTACCTAGAGTCTCCATTGTAGCTCCTGTTTTGGGTTAACCAGCTTTATGGTTCGGATCCTATAACAGAGATTTTGGTTAACCAAAAAAAGGAACTACAATGGAGACTATAGGTAACTCCTCGCTCCTTCTCTTGCGGTCCCTGCAAGAACTTTGCAGAAGCCCTTGGGGCCCCAACCGCTTTCTGCGCTGCACATGTCCTTGACTGGCAAGTAGCCCCAATCAATCCTCGGGTTTCGTTCAGGGTTTAGGGTTTAGGGTTTCAAGGTTTCGGGGTTTGTAAGGTTTGCGGTTTTAAGGTTTTAAGGTTTTAGGGTTTAGGGCTGCGGGCTTTAAGGTTTTGGGGTTCAGGGCTGTAGGTCCAGGGCTTAGGGTTGTAATGTTTTGGGGGTTGTTGTGTTATCTAGGTTGGCCCTTTAAAGCCCCTGAAAAAAACTCGTATATAAGATGCTCTTAAGCCGATTACGGGAAAATTTAAAATGGCCCAGGAGCCTACCTAGTCTACTAGTTACATGAGGGCCTTCAGAAATCTCGCTTTTGGGCTTCTGGAGTTTGGTCAGCTTTAATGTCGGAGCCGTAAGGCTTGGGATTTGAGATGGGGGGGTGTTGATTAGAATAAGTGTTGTGTATTATCTTTCATCTTGTAGCAGGAACTAGAAGGGATCTAATATACGTTTTGGGAGCCCCCAAAAGCAACTCAACTTAAACTTGTCATGCAATATCCCGACACTTGTAACAACTACAGATTTCGGACCTCGGACGGGTCAGCAATCTGCTAGTAAAGGAATGCTCTAAAATATGACTGAGGCCGCCATGCTAGGATGCTTGACGATGCATCTCAAGGGAATAGGGGTGGACATGCTCACTACGAATAGCTAGGGATGTTTGGGCTCTTCGAATGAAGCTTATCCATTCAAACTTCTGTGTCAATTTCTGAATGGCTTCCCTTCAAACACCCAGTGTCAGTGAATGTGGAAGGTTGCCTCAGCTGTTTGCAGAATTGCCAGGCCTAGTTCAAACATTTTTTGCCCACATGTATAGTTCTAGACTACAGAGTCCTGCTGATTTCTGAGGCCTATATATCTATTTCACCCTCGAGCTCAAACGCCTGCTAAATAAACTCGATCGGCTGGGACCTGGAGCCTGACACTCGCACATCCCACGACTGCAATCTTAAGCAAGCCACGTTCAGGGTTCATGGTTTAGGGCTTATGGCATATTATATGGTTTAGGGATTTAGGGTTTAGGGGTTTAGGGTCTATGGCATATGGTTTAGGGGTTTAGGGTTTAGGCCTGTAAATTGAAGGTTTCCGTGTGGCGGCTTCGGGGTACCATACCACAAGCTTCCCCAATCTCCGCATGTAGCTACAAATTAAATAATATAGTAAGATTCTTAGTAGTACTTGTAACGAGGCTAAGCTAAAAAGGGAACCCTAAAGATTGAAACTTTGACGATCCCACAGCAAGCCCCAGACCGCAAAGTTTTCGGCTGTGGGATTCTGGGATATGCCCCTGCACTGCTAAACCCTGAACCGCATGCAAACCCACATGCTCAACCCTGACCCTAGGCAATCGCCTGCACGAAGAATGCATCGTACCATCCGCGCATAGTCCCTCGTAGGCCCTAGTATAAGCATTCCGCATTATATCCCGAAACCCTATTCTCATCATTGCGGTTCGTATGTTACCCCGTGATTGCTGAACTTAACGCCCGTTTCTTGACATAACCGTTGGCTCTTACACCATCTAATGCGGGCGCACCGCAAGTGCAAGGGGAGGCCGCGTGCGCTTGTGCACGAGCAGCGCCCCAATCTGTACCAGTGCTTTAACCTTACCTTTGGTTAGTAGGGAATGGAGGAATGGGGTACAATTATAGCTACTATTACTACCATTCTTCCATTCCCTACTAACCAAAGGTAGGTAACTCGCAGCTCGCTGCCCGGATCCGCCTCAGCCAACCGGCACAATCCCTGCAGCGAAGAGTTGATGGTGCAGCATGTGCACCGGTTTGTTGGCAATTTCAAGCTCCGCGTACACCGCCTCGAGCTTGTCGTCATACTGTAGTATCTCATAACCCCCTCTGTAAGCAAAACAACAAGGACTGACTATCATAAGGGCCTTCAAAGCCAGAATAGGGTTTTGGGTCACATGATAGTCTAAGTGTGTTTATAATAATGAGGAACCCCAAGGAATATCATTGGTAAGTATTCAAGCTTCTGTATTACTTGAACCCGCCCTAAACCCAAAACCCTTTTCGAACCCTTAAACCCGAAGGGGTCCTCGTACCAAATGGCAGGGTTTTAGATGCCAAAACCCTTGCAGAGGATAGTCTTCGGGACTTTAAAACCCTACTATTTGGTACTTGGACCCTGGGCCCGGACACCCCTCGAACCCTAAACCCTAAAACCCTTAAAGGGACACTCCCTCAACCCTAAACCCTAAAACCCGAAGACCCTAAACCCTAAACCCCTCAAACTTCTGAAACCCCTGAAACCCTTGAAACCCGAAAACCCTTAAACTGACACATGGCTGATTGTCCATATTGGGGTCCCGTTTTGGGTCCTTATTATAAGCACCTAATATTTAGGGTACCCAAAAAGGGACCCTAATTTCGACAACCACCCACATTTAGAAGGCGTTGCTTGCCCGAGTCTCCCTGAAGATCGGGAGCCGCAATAGTAACCTCAGCGAGTCGGACATTTGAGTTCGGGTCGAGGAGTTTCGTTGAGGTATAGGAGGGTTTTGGGTTTTGGGTTTAAGGTTTTAAGGTCTAGGGTCTCAAGATTTTTAGGGTTTAGGGTTTAGGGTTTCAGGTTTAGGGTTTGGGGCTCCCATCGGCACCTCTGAGGCAAACCATTCTGTGGGTCTCTTATTACAACTTGCGTCCTACTATAGGGGCCTTGAAAATTAGAATAAGGCTTTGGGGCCCGCGATACTATAATCATAATGAGGAACCCCCTAGAATAGTATTGGTAATTATTACCTGGACCCCAAAAGTATGTAGAAGAATAGCCTTTTATAGGCCTTGGGCCATTATTTTACCTACTTTTGGGGTCTAGGTAAGCCCTAAACCCTAAACCCTAAACCCTAAACCCGAAATAAGGCCCCTATAGTACATTCCGAGCTTCAGCGGCTCAGACGAGAATAGGCCTCCGGAAGTCGCAGGGACCCTGATACAGGGGCCTAACAATAATTAGAATGTGGATTTGGGGTTAGGGTTTAGGGTTTAGGGTTTAGGGATTATACACCATAATTATAATAACGAAGCCCCAAACTTGTACAGGTTATTAACGTCCCTACATTAAACGCCACAGTCTACACCGTGGAAAGCTGAGGAACCGCCCCTCAAAACCAAATCCCCCAAACACCAAACCCTAAAGCGAAAATCCCTGCACTCTGAGACCCTGAAACCCTCAAACACTAAACCCCAATGTTCAGATTTGGAACAGCTGATATCCCGGAATCCTAGACCCCCTGAAGCCCTATATAAGCTTGAAAGCCTTCCGCGCTGAAGCCCTGAACCCTACACACCTAAAGTCGCCTTCGAAAACCGAGAGCCCATATGGGAGTTTCCGAAAACTAGGGGTACCTCTTTTTGGGGCCCTATAATAAGGGTCCTACTATTTAGGGTACTATATTTTGGTCCCCTATTTTCGGAAACTCCCATATTGGCATCCGTTAACAGAACCCCTAAATAGGTACACGCATATAACTCTTACAGAAGCCCTTCTAGAACTCTTAAGGTAACCCTAAGACATGTGCGTCTTAAAACCTGGAGCCCACCGAATAAACACAAAACCATAAACCCTGACCCCTCTCATTACAGAATATAATTACCCAAAACCTCTAAACCCTAAACCCTCAACCCCTAATTAAACACCTAAATCCCTAAACCCCTAAACCCCTAAACCCACTTCTTAGCTCGCGGCTATCCCTGGAGATCCCGCTGACCTTGTCCTGATCCTGGCCCGCAGAGCCGGTACACCTTGGATGAGAGTCCGTTATTACAGAGTTCAGGGTATAGGGGCTTCAGAGTTCAGGGTTTAGGGATGTAAGGGTTTTAAGGTTTAGGGGTTTCAGAGTTTAGGGCTTGGGGGTGTAAGAGTTAAGGGTTTAAGGATTAAGGGCTAAAGGGTTTCAAGGTTTCGGGGTTTAGGGGTTTCAGGCTTGAGGGTTTAAGGTTTCAGGTTGAGAGTTTAAGGTTTAAGGGTTTCAAGGTTTAGGGTTGAGGGCTTGAAGGCTTAAGGGCTTTGGGCTTGGGGGTTTTCCAGGGTTTGCAGGTTTGGGGCTCACCGCTTAGAGTTTCGGGTTTGATGGCTTACCCTAAACCCTAAACCCTAAGCCCTGAACCCTAAACCCTAAACCCTGAACCCTAAACCCTAAACCCTGAACCCTAAACTCTAAACCCTCAACCCTAAACCCTAAACCCTAAACCCCTAAACCCTAAACCCCTAAACCCTAAACCCCTAAACCCTCAACCCTAAACACTGAACCCTAAACTGAGGGCTTGATGGTTTTAGGGTTTCGGGTGCGGGGATGAGACTCAGGGCTGGTCCAAACGGAAGAACCTGAGTTTCTCAGAGCTTCAAGGGGGTTCCTTCAAGACTTCCTTGAAGAATTCCTTGATAGGGGTTTCCGTATGTACAGGGTTATGAAGTTTAGGGTAGGGTTATGAAGTTTAGAGTCTAGCTGTTTAATGCTTAGGGGTTAAGGCTCTTGGAGCACATGTTGTTCTACGAACGGCTTCAATTATGCCTTGTTGAACTTTCTATTTACAAGGCTCTTCCATAAAGGTCTTATAAGTGGGCAAGAAGTTCACCAGAGTACTGTCAGGGCTAAGAGGTTTGCTCAGCGATTTAACACAAGCCCTACACTGCTTTCATACAATTTTTACGATACCGACTGGCTTGCAAATTCATGTCTAAGGGTTTGTAGACTTAATGTAGGAACCTGATTGAGAAACCTTGGGCCTTTATTAGGGTTCCTTATATGAATCCTACTATTTGAGGTTCTAGGCCCACCGCTGGACATCCGTGTCTCGATCAGATCTGCATGCGACCCCCGCACCCCCGCAACAACAATGCCTCTTGTCCTCAAGGACGTACTTCATCAGCACACTGGCTGGCGTCTTGAAAAGCTTCGGGTACCTTTCGGCCGGGTTTTCGTTTTCGGCCGCGTCCAGCAACTTCATCGGCGAATCCAGAAATCCTCCTAGGAAAGAAGCACTGCGCGGAGATCCAAACTCTTCTTCATCGCACATTCTGCGCTTGCGTGGCGTCGTTAAGTCCCCCAAACGTGCCTGCAAGTTTGCCTTGAGCTCCTCATCGGTCATCTCCTTGTCAGGTTCAACTTCCTCGTGTTGTGAAGGTGCGGGAGCCCAAATCAGGTTCCTACATTAGCAGGTTAAGGCTCGCGATTCCCCAGCGAGCCTGATTCCACTTGAGGATTCTGCTTTAAACCATATGGTTTTGTATAAAAACGGTAGAATTTGTAAGTGCCATGAATCCTTTGCGCTCCGTACCTTCACTGCTGCATAAGCTGTGTACCAAGAGTGCGCGCCAGCTTTCTTACCCGGATCAGACGGTGCGACAGAAACTGGAATGGCGATGGCTTGCTGCTGCCGCTGAGGCAACATGGGAACTCTTCGATTGCACCGCATCATAGCCGGCTTAGGGTTTAGGGCTTGTTTGTTTTTTGCTGCTTGGGGTTTGGGGTTTAGGGCTAACGCTTCATTTCTGACTTTAAGGATTAAGGGTATGGGTTTCATGGCTTGCGGAGCAGAGGTTCAGGATTAGAGTGGCTCACACAGCCTCAAAACCTTCCGTCAAAGTAAACCAGAGCAACCAGCTGTAGAAAGCCTAATTGTAACCTACCTTCGTCGACCAACACACTACAACCTCTCACCTAGAACCCCAAACCCTAAGCCTGAACCCAAACTCTGAACCCGGAACCCTAAACCCAAACCCTGAACCCCATACACCCTGAAGCACTAAAGCCCACATAGTCGAGACCTCGGAACCCCCGAACGACCGAGCCATGCTGCGCACGCTTGGCGTACTGCTCCATTTTGCCACGCTCGCAGAGCCTGGCGTTAAGGGCTCAGGGCCTCTATAAAGTGTCGAGCGGCGTCATGCGAGCGTCACGCAATTTTATAGGCTTTTAGAATAGTGCTGTCTAGCATTCCTGAAACCATCATAACCTAAAGCCTGAACCTTAAACCCTAAACCGGGAAGGAACTAACAAACAAAAGTGAGGGCTTTTCAAGCCGGATTTAGGGTGTAGGGTGTGGACAAACATTACAGCCTAGGACCCCATGTTTGACGGGTTCTGAAACGGTTTCTACTCTTCTGTAAGGGGCTATAATTACGGCTTAGTGCAGGGTATTGGGTCGTTTTCGAGCCCATGGAAATGCACTGACCTTCAAGGCAATCAGAGTCGACGGGGGGCTCCAGGGGGCGCAATACAAGAGCTTTAATAGGGTTTAGCGTTTAGGGCTTAGGGTATCGGGTTTAAGGTTTAGGGTTTCGGGTTTAGGGTTTAGGGTTTGCCGTAGAGTGGCACATAAATAAGCGGTCATATGACGATTGGCCGTTGGAGCCTGATTGTGGATGGCTCTTTCTTTTAACTCTCCCACCCCACGCCGTCTAAGGCGGCCAAACCACCCCAACCTATTCCTTTTAGGGTTTAGCACCTAAACTCATTCCAAGCTTCTCTTGATGCAGCAAGCAGGGCAAGGGCCAGGGCAGGGCAGGGCCAGNGGCGAGGCGCAGGCGTGTTGGGTCGCTCTGCGCCATCGAGGTCGAGGGCCGCCCACCCATGTGGGCGGCCTATGCCTTGAGTTTAGGGTTTCGGGTTTAGGGTTTCGGGTTTAGGGGGCGAGTGACTAGGGGTTCTGGACCCTATAAGGCGGAGGGCAAAGGAGGCCTTGAAAATTGGACCAGGGTTTCAGGGAATAATACCGGTATACATGATTATGCAGGGACTGCAAAGGCGTACGGCATACGACAACTCATATTGACCCCTGTTACATTGTTAGGTGTGGGACTTGGAACTGTCGACGGCTTTTGGGCTGAGCTCTGCAGAAGCCCAAAATAGAAGGCCAATCGGGTCGGGCCTAACATGCGGATCATACGTTTTTAGACGACGCACGTAACTCCTGTGGAAAAGGAACTCTAAAACCGTAAATCCGAAGTCCAGAACCCTAAAACCCACAGCGAAACTGAGAGAACCCGCTTCGGCCCAGTGGGCTTTGCGTCCTCCCCGAAGTCTAAGCCACAAAAGCTGTTGGGCATTGAGATTTATGACCTACCTACAGTCTCCATTGTAGTTCCTTTTTTGGTTAATCGTAAACTATATTATGTCTAGGATCCTAACCATAAGGCTGGCTAACCCAAAAAAGGAACTACAATGGAGACTATAGGTAAACCAAAAATCCTGAACCACCAAGCCTCGGTCCGAAACCCCTTATACTTTGGGTACTGCCCCCCATACAGTAACAGTCTATACTAGGGCTACTACTGAGGTCCTAATATATCTATATTATGCATATTATCCAGCTGTTACTGAGGGGGGCAGTACCCAACTTATGCTCATAACCCTTAAACCCTAAACCCGAGAAAAAACCTGAACAAGAAACCCTCAAGGAAGCTTAAACCCCTAATAACCCTATGAAACCCTTATTGGCCCCTTGCCTTCAAAGAACTCCGTATAAAACATCAACACTATTTAGCCCCAAATCCCACAATCATCAAGGACCGGGCTGTACAAACTCCTCGTTGTCTTTATTGGCGTACTTCAACTGGCCATCGTTGCTCAGGATATGCTGTTCAGGGCTACGGGTAGACCGTAGAACTTCAAAAGTTTGCAGGTGCTCAAGATTCAGGGCATGTTAGTGTGAGTTTCGGGTTGAGGTCAATTATCAAGAACTTTGGAGTTTGGTTCTCATGTGGAGCTAGAAGCTACTGCATTTTAAGCTATACGTGGGTAGAGCCGGTAAAAGGCAGACATGTACCCCAAGCCTTCCACTTTCAAGCCAACGTTAGGGCTGTCTAACAAGCCCTGCACCAATCCCACAACAACAAAGGCGATGCCCACCAAAGTCCTGCCAGACGATGATACTCGAGATAACCATGAGAATGATGATGACGACGATGAGGAGGCGGAGGAGGAGGAGGAAGAGGAGGAGGAGGAGGAGGACAACGAGCAGGACAAGCATGAGGAAGGTGATGAGGTTGAGGATGAGGATGAGGATGTGGAGGAGGACGGACATGAGGATGATGACGATGACGATTAAGACAAATATCATGATACTGTTGGTGATGCTGACGATTGTGCTGATGAAGCTGGCGATGCCGATGATGCTGGTGATGACACTGCTGATCAAGATGCTGACGGTGGTAATGATGATGGTGATGATGATGATGACGAAGGGTGATGATGATGATGATGGTGATGGTGATGGCGATGGTGATGAAGGTGACGATGATGATGATGGTAATAGTGACCATGTTTAGGATGAATCTGTCCACGCCATTGAGAAGTGAAGGGTTGTGATGGTGTTGATAGTGAAGACGACAATGCCATTGCCAACCGGGCGAGCGCCAAATTTGGATGACCGAAATTCATCGTGGCCCCCATCAAAAACATCATCAAAATCTTCTTCTTCATCATCATCATCCTCGCCATCCTCATCGCCATCACCATCAACAGCATCAACATAATCAACACACCGTCATCAACATCACCAACATCATCACCAACATCAACATCACCATCCTCATCAACTCTTAAACAGCATCAGCAAATCAACAACCGACGCCATCTGCATCCTCATCTTGGTTGTCACCATCGTGGCAACAACCGTCATTCTGAGCAATGTCAAAGGGATAGCCATCGAACTGATCACGGCTCAAATTCACTGTTCTCATTATCGAAGGCGCCAGGCCCATTCCCTTTCGCATAATCATGGGCACACCACTTCATCTTCTTGCCCGTGGCCTTGACACAGAACTTCTCCCAAAACGTGACAGCCGGACGTATCGCCGGATAAGCTCGTGGATGCTCGCCCAAAGGGGATCGTTCTCATCCTGATAGACCAGATTTTAAACCTAAACCTTGCCGAAACCCCAAGCCCTTTTCAATCACCTTTTCCAACACTTTTGGGCCATTTGGATGTCGGGCTTTCACGTAGGGCCCTGCTTAAGTACCTCCCGCTCTTTGGGGGCCTTAGTAGTGGGATCCCTGTTATCATCGCTGACCAGGCCTTTGTGGTTTTCAGCTTTGGGCATTAGGGTTAGGGTTTAGGGTTTAGGGTTTAGGGTTTAGGGTTCAGAGGAGAGCATTTGAGGCTCGGGGATTGAAAGCCTACGGCTTCGAATTCTGGGAGTCGCACGAGTTATAACGCGTAGAACTGATGCACCGCGTCTCCTAATCCTTCGGAATGTTTGTGCGTGCAACTATGTGGTACTAGCCAAAAACACTCTATTACAGATGATCCCTAAAGCCCTAAGCATCTCTAAACCATATGGGAAACTGTCAAAATCATGGTCCTGTTGGGGAACCCTAATAATTGAAAGCTTAATACGAGAGTCTGATAGTTTGGGAACCCCAAAGGGACCCTAATTTGGAGAACCGCCCATATCGTGTGGGGATCGGGCTAATTAACAGGCTTAGGAGTTTAGGGGCTTTAGGGTTTAGGGTTTAGGGCTTTACGAGCTTTTCTTCGTGTGCATGCGTCTGAAGTTTTTGCAATCAGTAGCTGCCACAGGTCAGGGTTTTGGGGGAGTCTGGGGGGGTAAAATTTGCGTTGGGAAAGCCATGTCATGTAGAAGTATTCCGCCGCCTTTCGACCAGTAGCAGTTCACGAAGAAGCATCTCACCACAAAGCTTGGAGACGGCTTCCTTTAGTCGCTCGCGGACTCTGCGCTTCTAGGCTGTTTTCACCATCAGCCACAAGCTCTCAACCTCAAACTCTAGATTTCAAAGCCTTTGTTCTTGGATGCCTTAAACCCAGAATCCTACACCCCAATGGGGTTTGCAGTTTCGAGTCTAGCGTGCAGGGGTTCGGGTTCAGGGTAAAGTGCATAGGTTAGATAGAGGATAGAGTTCTTTTCCGGGAAGTAAAGGGTAGAGACAAGGCAGGGGTTGGAATCCTGTTTGGGAAGAAAAGAGCAGAGATTAGGTAATGATTAGAGTCCTTTCTGGGAACTCCTTTCGCCTAGGAGTTTCAGGTTGAGGCTTTCGCGTTCAAGCCCGGACCATTGCGGCTTAGTGTACGGCGCGACAGCTACTTCAAGTTCCGACAGAAACATTTAATCTAGGGTTTGGATTTCTTCCACCACATATTCAAGCCCACCTAAAAAACAGAAACCTCAACCCTAAAATAAAACCCTAAGCCCTAAACCGTCCAAGCCCTAGAACCCTAAACCCTAGACCCTAAACCTTGAAACCGTAAACTCTAAACCCTAAACCCTGGAGCCCTAGACCTACCTTTGGTTAGTAGGGAATGGAAGAATGGTAGTAATAGTAGTTATACTTGTACCCCATTCCTCCATTCCCTACTAACCAAAGGTAAGTAAACCCTGGAGCCCCAGACTACTGTTGATGGACAAAATCCTGCATTACCCATTATAAGGAATATACCATAATTCCCATAGTTTAGAGTCCTTAAGGTCATGCAGGATTTTGTCCATCAGCCGTAGAACCGTCAACCCTGGCTCTGAACCTTGGGCCCTAGAGCCGCCACCCTGAAACTTAAACTGATTTGAATGAATTTAGGGTTTAGGGTTTAAGGTTTAGGGTTTAGGGCTTCAGGATTCTAGGGTTCAGGGTTTAGGGTTTAGGGTCTGCAGCCAGAAGTATGAAGCTCATATTTCAACTGCAGCTAACAACTAGGCCGCAACCCTAAACACTGAACGAATCCACAACCCTCAAGCCTTCACCCTGGAGCCACAAGCCACTAAATCCCACCGTCCGTGAACCCTAAAGCCTAGACTCTGCCTACAATCGAAACCCCATACCCCATACCCTGAACCCTAAACCCGAAACCCTACACCCTAACCCAACACCCTAAACCCTACACCCTAAATCCCCCAACCGGCCTTGTTCTGCCCGGCGTTCACCAGCTGGAGCACCGGCCTTCAAAGGGAGCAATCGAAAGCCATGCGCGACAGGGAATCAGGTCTCCCGGGTTTAGGGTTTAGGGGTTAAGGGGTTTGGGGTTTAGGGATTTAGGAGTTTAGGGTTTAGAGGTTTAGGGTTTAGTGTAGAAGCTTAGGCTCTAAGGGGCTTAAGGGTTAGAGGGTCGAGGGTTTGGGGCTTCTGAGCTTAGTTTCTAATGGGGCTTAAGGGCTAGAGGGGCTTAAGGAGCTAGGGTTTGGGCTTCTGTGTCTGATCTTCGGATCTAGCGGGGGTTTAGGGGTGTGAGAGGCGTAAGGGCATAGGGATGGGATAGGGTTTTGGGCTTCTGCTTCTGAGGGGCTTAGGGTTTCTGGCTTTAGGTTTTAGGGTTTAGGGTTTTTTGTTGTGAGGAGTTTGGTGTTCTTAAGGTTTAGGGTGTAGGTCTACCCCAAGAGTCCAACAACGAAAAGGGTCTTAGGGGCTAGAACAGGGATACTTTAAAGGCTTCTTTCAGGGTCTAGGGAGTTTTTAGCGCTTTGGATGATTTGTAGCTGCCTTGCTAATATGGGCAATTATCCAGGCATCTATAGTACCCATGAGAAAGGAGCATACATGGTCAGGCGTCTGGCGTTCCCACCCCCCC
>BGNK01000322.1:210962-271403 GCA_003297005.1 Symbiodinium sp. clade A Y106 | reverse complement strand
ACTTTCACATCGGTGCCAGGAATTGCTGCCACAGTCAGCAAGTGCCGCTAAATTCGGCCACAATCAATAATGTATATTTAAAAGCAGCTATTATGGCGTTACAGGAAACCCCTAAACCCCTAAACCCTAAACCCCTAAACCCCTAAACCCTGGGTTCGAGGCTGAGGCTCCAGAGGTCTCGGGGTTGGGGAAGTTTCGCATGGCTTTGTGTAATGTAGGAACCTGATTAAGAAACCTTGGGCCTTTATTAGGGTTCCTTAGATGAATCCTTCTATTTTGGGGTTATAGGCCCAGGGTTTCTTAATCAGGTTCCTACATTAGGGTAGTTGCACCACTTTCTCTCGACCTGATTACGGGGTTGTGGATGTAACCTTGAGGGTCTTGCCCCTAAATGATTGGGGTCTATAGGAGGCTTTAGGGTGAGTTGCCGAATACCATGCTCTTCGTTCACTACACTGGCTCAGTCGCATCCCAAGCAAGCAGGACTGTGAGAGAAGGGAACTTTAGTACACGTCATATATATGTGGGCGGAAACAAGAATCGCGATAGCTGGAGCGCTTTTCCCAAGTATTCTAGGATTTAGGGTTGGGGAATGTAATTGTTCCTGGCTTCCACTGCGAGTGCCCGTTGCTTCAATTACCATGCGCACCCCATCCCCATCCGTGCCTGCGCCCGACACACTTGCGCCCTGCTACGAGGCAGGGATAACAGTAGAAGCCGCCGGACCTGAACAAAGTCTCTGCTGTAACTACGGTTGAGGTTCACCCTTATAGTAACTTTGTATTAGAACGGTACTCTGGAACCCAATGCAGAACCTCTTTCATAGCCTTGTTCTATGAAGCTTGTATCTTAATTCAGGCTGATGAACTCAACAACTCGTAGGCTGAAACGCTGCGACGAAGGCTGGAGCTGCGACGCTGTGTGGAAGCCTAGACTTTCTGCCGGCCTACACAAACATTGGTTTACATTAGGGTTTAGGACTTCGGGATTTAGGGCAATTACCTCTCTCCTCTCTGACGACAACACAGGATGAGGTTTCCAGGACAAGAGCCTGGCGCAGCAAAGATGGAAACTGGACGAACTAAGTCACACCGCTTAACAATTAGAATAGGGTTTTGGGGCCCATTCTACTATAGTTACGTAGTAAGGAACGGTAATTATCTACAGTGAACCCCGAAAAGTTGGAACATGGGTTTAGGGGGATTGGTGCTAGGATCCCCTATACTTTACCTTAAGAGCATGAGGCTAATGATGTTCCAACTTTCTAGCTTCTACTATAGGCCCAGGCCCCTATAGATACCCCGGAAGGCCCTCAACCCACGAGGCCCATCTTGGGAACAGTCAAGGCACGGATAGCAAAGCCAGTTGCCCCTCCTGGTTTGTTTCGGGACAAGGAACGGTGCGGGTTTGGGAGCTTTGCTTTCGAAGACGCTGGGATATAGCCCCCAACATCGAACTGTGGCTCTCGCTCCCACTCTCTCCTCTTTATCTCTCTGTCTCTCTCCCGCTCTCTCCCTCCCTCTCTCTCCCTCTCTCTCTCTCTCTCTATGTGCGTGTATATATGCACATACACACACACATATATATATATACATATATTGTCTATACACACCTATGCACACACATACACGTACGCATGCACCTGATCTCTTTCACTGCCGACCTTTAAGGTCTATGGTCTAGTGAGCTAGATATTAGCGTTAAGGGCATCACCGGAGCACCATGTAACATTGCAATCAGTGATCTAAGAACCCAGAACTCTTTACATATTACAAAAACCCTAAGCCGGGGTGTAGGAATCCTTGTCACAAACATCCGTAGGGACGCACAGCATGCTACCACGATGCAGGATCAACGACTTATGGTATGCACCTCTGTGTCATCTTCGTGCAGAAGTCATATTTCCAATCAACAGGGCTTACATGGGTGATTGCCAAAATTATGGTCCCTTTTTGGGTCCCTAATATAGTACGGCACCTAATATTTAGGGTACCCAAAAAAGGGACCACAACCACCCACATAGCTAAAACTACCTCCCGACTGCTAGGTAAACCCTCAACACACCCTGAAACCCAGAAGCCTCCCAGTAAAGCCTCAACGTCTCATGTGCACCCCCCAGCTCTAAACCCAACACGAAGCCACAAACCCTAAACTCTAAACCCTCAACTCGAAAGAACCGAGGATTGCAGGGGAAGCTTCTCGACCATCTTCACCAGGGGAGGGGGCGTGTCGATGCTCCTTGGGGCTTAGCTTGGTGTTTAGGGTTGAGGTGTAGGGTCTAGACTTAGACTGTCATGTGCAACCAGGAAGAAAGCACCATGACCATGCCATGCTAGCATCGCGCTTTCGCAGGATCTCCAGAAACAAAATCCACATTGAGCTTGGTAGTAAGATCCTGTGCCAAGCACTAGGCTCAGGCAGCTCAAGATGATCCGTAAATCGCAAACAACCGGATGATACGCGCTCAAAGCCGAACATCGGTGAAGCCATTACTGTGAACTGAACACACCCGGAGGCCTCACGCCCAGTAGTCCGGAACACAGCATTTAGGGATGGTTTCGGATCAAATATTCAGCTATGGAGATCGCTGACCCTCCAAGCAAGTTACCCAAAGTCTCCATTGCAGTTCCTTGTTTTGGTTTAGCCAATATTGTATTTAGGTTGAACAGCGTATCTCAACAGAGGAACTACACTGGAAACTTCAGGTAATCTCTCAACTCAGTACATAATCTGGGTGCTTGCTAAGAAACCTAAGTTAAGTCGGCATACTTATAAGAAGTTGATTAGGGATCTATCGCAAAGTATGCTGGTTTCCTTATTATGTGAGCTTAATTACCCTAAATTCTTTAACAAGAACCCAGTCTCTCAAGCCCTTCATCAAATGGTGGGGCTATATAATTCCACAAAAGCTGTGAAAAAGCTACTCAGCTATCCCCAGTAACTACACACCACACGTCCGACTACAACCGACAGCTAAATGGGCCATGTGAAGTAATTACCAAGGGCAAGGAGGGTGTGTGAGGCTATGGAGATGGGTTTTAGGCTGGGTCACGGGCCGAGATTTATCTGCATTGATGACCCGCGCAAGACTTCTGCGTTGATGACCCGTGCAAGACAGGGGGTTCTCACCCACAAAGACAAAAAAAGGGTAGGTTTTTGTAGGCGGGCAAAAGGCCTGTTCGGCCGCATAACATGTACACAGGAATCACGGTCCAGGACTTTGCTTATGTAGGGGCCTTAGTAATTCGAATAGGGTTTTGCAGCTGCGGGGCCGCACCCTCGTCGTCCGTTCTGTGGGCCGCTCCATTCCTTGGTAGAGGGGGCTCGAAAGCTTGGGGTTGAACTAACGGGTTGAACATGAGCATCATTACAAGCCCAGAGGGTCCATATACACTACTATTATGGAATTATTAGGCCCCCAAAACCATAATGGGGATGGTCTTTTCGGGGCTAATTCCATAATAGTAGTGTATATGGACCCTCTGGGAAGGGTGTGCATAACCCTGAGGCTCCAAGTACCCAAATAGTAGGGTTTCAAGGTCCAAAAACCATTCAGAGTATGGATTTTGGGACCTAAAACCCTACTATTTGGGTACTTGGACCCTCTGGGTCTCTGGCCTTTTTGGGGTTCATATTTAGAATTCTATAAGGTAATCCCAAAAAGGAACTACTTTGGACCCTCTGGGTAAGGGTGTTGCATAGGAGGCTTGTGGCTGTAGGGGATTTAGCTGGCCATCGGCGTCTACTAATCCCCAGGTATACAACCATACCCATACTGTTGATGGACAAAATCCTGCATTACCCATTATAAGGAATATACCATAATTCCCATAGTTTAGGGTCCTTAGGGTCATGCAGGATTTTGTCCATCAACCGTAGTATCTGGTCTCCCTACGGCTCCATGTGCCCATAGAGTATATACTTTGGGCTTGAAGCCACGTATATAAGGACTCCTTTAAGGCCCAAGTATATAGTCCCAAAGGGTCCTACGTACCTGCATATGTAGGGTTTGTTACAGTAGGAATAATTAGTATGGTCTGGACAAGTCTCCCTCATATAGGTACTTCGGACCCGTTCGGACTATATGGGTACATGGAGCCTTGGGGTCTGGAATGGTTTAGGGTTTAGGGTTTAGGGTTCAGGGTTTAGGGTTTGTAGCGTTTCGGGCAGTGAAGCTTCTGACTGTGCAAGGAGCTGCAGGTCAGTAAATCTTACGGTAAGAGATTTTTGGGGTCTGTTTTCGTTGCTTTCTGAAGGCTGGACCCCTAAACCCTATACCCCAAACCGGCCTTAACCTCTTCGATTGATGGTTTGGGAGCTCTGTTTGTGGGGGGGGGGTTCCCTTCTGTATGCCACTCTTTGCACAGACACTGCCTCACCTGTGACGGCTGAGATGGGTCTGGCTGAAAGCCCGAGATAGAAGCTTGTACTGACGGTCAGATTTCCGGGTGATATTGCCACTATGCCTACTGTTGCTGCTGCTGCTTGCGGTTGCTGCTACCGCTAGCATTCCTACCGCTGCGAACGAAACCGTGACCACGATGTCTACGGCCGCGACGACAGCGGGAACACCTCTACATTAGAAGGCATGTCTGCAAGTCTGCAAACCCTGTACCCCAAATCCAAACCCACCGAACCAAAATACAACCCTAAACCCGAAGCCCTAGACCCTAAACCGAATTGCGGCCATGAGTCGCCACTGAACAGTTTGCTCCTCGCCGGAGCCCTGTTGCAAGTAGTTTATTAGTACGCGTTCGTAATGGAAAGGAAAGGAGGCTTTTCAAACCGTATTCATTTCTTGCATTGGAGGCTGCGGCTGAGGGTTCAGTGTTGTTCCAATGCGGAGTCCTTCCACTTGTCTATCCATCTCGACCTTATGAGGGCTGCGCTTATATGGGTACTACAAGGCCCAGTTATATGCTGCAGCTTGAAGACTGATGTTGAGAGATCCTAAACCCTAGCCCTGAGACCTGAATGGCACAGGAGCTCCCTGGGCACTGGATTACTTGGAGGGTCGGTTATGGATATAAGCACAACAACCCCAATTAGGATCCCTTTTAGGGTACTTACATCTCTACTTATTACCTACTTACCAAGTGCTCCGACCCTCCAAGTAAGCAGCTGGAGGATATTTACTACAGTTGTAGAGACTGAAAAAGGAAAATGCTTGATTTCGCGCGTACAATACTGGAGTAGGGTGGGAAGGAAGGGCAGGGTAGGATGGTAGGATAGGGCTAGGGTAGGGTAGGGCTAGGGTAGGCAAGGGCAGGGCAGTGGGATACACTGGCATGGCTACTGCCAGCCACCCAACAAATCGGAATTCCAAGTCACAGGCCTGCAGGTCTCGACAAGAACTGGCATGCCACGCATCTGCTCGCAGTTGCAGGGCTAAGTCCAGACTCAGAATCAAGCTCCGAAACACGTACATGTGGCGATGATTGCGGCTTGCTTTGCCTTCCACTAGACGTTACAAGGTATTCGACCCTTGCAAAACCTCTTGATCTTTTCAATGCGAACCAGAGGCTCGAATGCCAGCTATGATGAACTCCCGAAAAGCTGGATTCGGTTCAGTGGACGAACGTATGTCGAGTTCTACATCTTACCATCCCTGAACAACCAGCCCTCAATCTTAAACCCAAAAGCCCTTCAAGCCCGAAGCCGTGAGCATAAAACCTGAAACACCGCGTAAATCCTCAAAACCCGAGTCC
Source organism: Symbiodinium sp. clade A Y106 (assembly GCA_003297005.1). NCBI lineage: Eukaryota > Dinophyceae > Suessiales > Symbiodiniaceae > Symbiodinium > Symbiodinium sp. clade A. The sequence goes on along the minus strand of BGNK01000322.1, from coordinate 265,695 downwards.
TTTCACCCCAAAACGGCTTTAGGGCTTACCTCAACCCATGAATAAGCTGCCTTTCTACGGTTCCTTCTTATGATTTCCTTATCTAAGTCCTTAAAAAGGTAGGTTATTCCGGGTTCAGGTAGGGCTTACTACCAAGCCCTCATGATCCTCAAGTCTTGCGGCTGCCTGGGTCTTCCGGACCAGCACCCTCTTCTTGTTGCCCTGCCCCCGGAAGTGCGCCTGTGGCTTAATGTAGCAATTTGATTAAGAAACCGTGGGTCTTTATTAGGGTTATCTAAATTTATGTGAATCCAAATATGTTGGGGTTATAGGGCCAGGGTTTATTAATCAGGTTCCTACATTACCAGGTCTGCCTAGACGCTCAATCGCAGTCCCTCGTTTCGTGAGCTGGATTTAGAGTCTCGGGCTTGTGCGGTGAGGGTTATGGGCACTTACAGGGTGCAACAAAAGCCCTCCACCCAAACACTTAACCAAACAAGGAACTGCACGGGACTGAAGAAGTAGGTTCAGGGTTCAAGCCTCGGTTTCACATGGCAGCAGCTCGCTTCAGAACAGCGGAAGAGGAAAGGCGCCCGTTTTCGGATCCCTGACGCCTTTAAGCTGCCCTAAACCATCTCTTTGCATTCTGTCTGATGCATTATGCTTGCATACGAACGCAGGTTCTCTAAGTCTACGCTTGCGCTTCATACCAACAAGCAGTTACCCAATTTCGTCGGGTTTCGGTGCAACTCAAGGCTTATACGCTCTTGACAAAGTGCAAGACTCCAATTGGAGCCTACACCCCAAACCCCAAAACCCTAAACTCTAGATGTTAAATTCAGCAGGCCCTGCCGCCAAGCACCCTAGACCCGGAAGACTAAGGGATCCCAGAGGAGACTGCGTGCAGGGCTTAGGCTTTAGGGTTTAGGGGCGGGCCAGGTCTGGGTGTTTAGGGTTTTGAGTCAGCAGAAGAACTCTGAGTAGGAAGGACTCAGTTTAAGAAACAACGGATATCGACCCTAAGCCCTAAACACTAAACTCAGTTTAAGAAAGAGTGGGTATTGACTCTAAACCCTACCTGGAACTTCGAACGTATGGTAATTTCCATTCGTTTTGGTGTTTCAGGCTTTTTGTCGATCCGCTGAGGAAATCAGGTTGTCGACCTAAACGCCGGAAACTGGCAGCTTCTTGCTCAGAACGGCACGCACCATGCCTCGGCTTCAGTTGGATCGATTAGTGCTAGAATCTCTTTCATATACCTTCCGACCTCGCACTTGCTTTCAGAACTGCCGCCGTGATCGAGACATATAAGATGTGACATGTTGAATATCCAGCCATGCAGCCAGAAACGAGTGCATGCAGTGCTTGTCCATCATGTCATAGAGATGCCGCACGATGTTGTCCTCGGCTTGCAATGTCATGGACATTGATTGTCGGGCCCTCGAGATATTGTCAACTTGTGTTACGGCTTATGGTTTTGTCATGCAGTAGTGAGCCTTACTCCAACTACAGTAGATCGCTGCTGAGGCCTGATGGTGGGCCTTCTTCGTGTACTCCACGCACAGAGAGGTGCATGACTCGCAGTTGCATTTGCTGCCTCTGGGAGCCTGCATGCTGAGCATGACCTCATTCATGATTACTGCACGCACCAAAGATGTTTGCAGGCTTGCATCTCACAGCATTCGCTGGTACGATTGTGTAGCTACATACAGAGATGCTCTACTCCAGGAAGGGAGCCATGTGCACACACACACACTGTTACACTCGTCCATGCTTCGAGTACTCATCATCGCGGCTTTTCGACCACGGCCATGACGACTGATCTTGTCAGAGCATGGGAGAAAGAAGAGCAGTTGAGAAGGAGGGCCAACATGATGCAGCTAGCGCCTCGCCTATATTATGTTGAGACAATAACTAGTCGAACTTACTCTTCTCATCTTGCAAGCAGCCAAGGTTCTCCCGACTGGAAAGAAGGTCACCCGAGAAACCTTGGACAAGAATGCTTTGGTCACTGCCGTTGCCATCAAGCACTTGGGTAACAGAGTTTCTGTCGACACATGCACTTTTCATATTGAGTTGCTCTACAGCTTCATGAAAATTGCAGTTGCAGGCCGAAGGGGCACTTACATGTACAGCATGGAAACAGTCATGTATATCGATCATAGCTATTTGTCGTATGCCACCCTGCCAGGTGGAGTGCCTGGGGCACAAGGCTGGATCCTTCGCCGGTGCATCACGGCCTTCAATCAAATTGCCGGTCGACCTCACACCCCCAGAGAAAAGAATATCCGATGGATGCTAGAGTTCCTCGGTGTCGAGCTACCGAAGAAGATGGATGATGATGAAGATGAAGATGCAGATGAAGATGCATACAATGCAGAGGAAGGTGGAGAAGAGGAAGTCCCTACGACTGATGAGGAATGTTGGGGCCTTTGGCTGGGTCTGTGCTGTCCTTCCATGTACGATTCTTTATATACAGTGCAAATCTTGCAGCCTGGCTTGAGCTTTAGGTGAGGTGGAAGAAGAGGATGGGACGAGAGTCCGCACCATTTCCGCCGGGAAGTATTTCGAGAAGCGAAGTGCCGACAAGGAGCCCGATGCCACGCGAAGCCAGGAGAACTCCACCGATGAAAAGATGGAACCTATCGCCGTTTGTGACAAGCTTTCTAAAGACGGACAGCTCGCTGCTTCTGCTTCGGAGGCTGATGCTTTCCGGGCTTCCGGGATGTCAATTCCAACCATGCTCTGTGATGAATGATTCTTGCAGGCTAAGATTCCTGAGCAGCCGCCAAGCGCAAGCCCATGCCATGCACCCATCCAGCAGGCCAGCAAGCATTTCCCCGTAGGTCACATAATTCATACAGTAGTGAGCGCAGGCCCCGCAGATCGTGGCAGAGCAGACGATGCCAGAGCCAGGAGCACCGTGTGCAGCAGCTGCCAGCAGCAATCTCGTTCGATTGTCGTTGCATGCAAGGACCTGTCAAGTCTGTCGAGCCGCCTATGGATTCAAATATGACCATGGAAGGAAAACAACAGAAGCTGATGGAGGACTCAACTGCTGCATGCATCATGACATGTGGCATGAACCTACGCTGCCATGCTGGCCAGGCGCAAGGGCAGTTGGAGGCGCTGCTCCAGCAGCAGCAGAAGTTGAAGAAGCTCCAGCAGCTTCAAACAGTGATGGAGGAGCTTCAGCGGCTTCGAGATGCAAAGGCCAAACTTGCCGGTCCTCCACAAGGCGAGTGCTTCAGTGTGTGTGACTCGTTTGCATGTACTCGGGGGCTCATTCGGTTTCGAAATCATGGTGCTGCTTTTTGTGCGACGATGAGAATCTAAGGTACCGACAACATGGAAACGCAGGTCCAGGAATTGGGGGATTTGCATGGCTCACTACACGAGTACGCTGCTCAGGCTTTGGTAGAATCTATGTTTCACAAGCCTCCTCTCTTATGTAGGTCATGTTCTATGCCCATAACCACAGGTCTCTGCCCCTTCCGGGCAATGCTCTGCCCAAGACTGTGCCTCAGGCTACGTGGCTGCAATATAAATGATTGGTTGTGTGATGTTTTGTCGATCTTCCTCTATCCTTGTCGTTTCGGCATTCATTCGTTCGTGTCTGTTTAAGGCTGAGCCCGCTCCACAAGAGCCGGAACCTTCGAATCCAGCTAAAGATATTTTGCTCAAGGAGACGATGAAAGAAGCTGAGCAGTATGCGAAGTCCGGAGTCTCGGCGAGTGTCATTCGAGAACAAGCGACACCGCAAGCTAAGGCTGCGACTCAGGTGCAGGAAACTGTTGCTTTGGAGAGCTGCCCTGCCCCAACCCCAGCCGAGGCAGAACCCAAGCTTCACCGAACAGCCCACCACGTGCAGGAAGAGCCAGCTTCTCCGAGTGCACAGCCGAAAACGACCGAGGGTGCAGCCGCCGAGACCACGGCACGGACACCAAAAAGCGCACCTGAGAGACCTCCCTGTTGGGAAACGATTACAAATGGTTCCAAGGAAGACCAGCCGGCAGGAAAGCTTGAAGCCAAAGCGAAAAGCAAAGCTGACAAGAGCAAAACAAAAGCGGCAGATGTGAAGGAGCATCCGAAGGAACGGGGTTCGAAGCCGTCCCAGGGTGATCGCACGAGCTCTGCAAACGGAAAACAGGATGCTAGCCGAGCCGAGAACACGGGGCCAACAAACAACTGTCAGGGTGAGGACTTAAGCAAGCCATCTGCGAGCAAGAAGAGAGGTTTGAAGCCAGCCCTGGAAGCAAAGCACGAGGAGGAGAAAGAGGAGGAGCATGAGCCCGAGCGGAAAAGCAAAGCTAAGGGTGGCAAAGGACAGCAGAAGCAAGCCCCAGCCACGGATCCAGTGCAAGACAAGGAGGAGGAGCAACCGAGGAAGAAAGGCAAAGGCAAGGGTGGACGAGGAAAGGGCAGAGGCCGTAACGCAGTAGAGCAGCGCCCGAAAGAAACTTCGGAGGAGCCCAAACCGAAGCAAGGCAGGAAGCAGAAGCCTGAGAAGGCCATGCCAGAGGAGACAACCGAGGAAACAGGCGAGGCGGAAGAGAAGCCAAATCGAGCAAAGAAGGCCAAGAGAGGAAGGACCGAGGAGCCGCCCGAGGAGTCAGGTAAGAAACCCAACGAGTTGCCGAAAGCAAAAGCCAAGAAGCCTGCAGGGACTGCAAGCTCCTCAGTCAATGGATCCGAGAAGGAGGAAAGGAAGCCCTCCCAGAAGCCGAAACCCAATACCCCGGCTGAAGGCAATCCCCCCAAGCGCAAGCAGGAGCTGTCTTCTGAGGAGGAGAGTAAGAGCCGAAAGAGTCGCAAGTCCTGTGCCTATCATCGTGCATTCCTGGAGTCAATGGCTGAGTGCTCAGACGAAGAAGTCGCACGAGTGGCTGCTCGCAAGGCCGGGCTTAATATCCTGTCACCTCTCTCTTTCTAAAACTCCTTCTCGTGTTCCTCCGCTCTCTTCTCATTTCATGATATAAAACATGTATATTATATATAGTTATTATATAATATACTCTATATATATAGTATATTATATGTACATATATGTATAGATTGTGTCTGTATAGTAAGAAATGCATACATATATATATATCTCTCTCTCTCTTTCTATCCTCCCTTTCTCTATCGCTCTCGCTCTCTCTCTCTCTCTATCTCTATCTCTCTCTCTCTATCTCTCCCTCTCTGCTCACGCGAATGCTTCTACCGCAAGGCCTACAAAGATACGCTGTGATGATGGGGTATACATGCCACGATGCAAGTCTGATGTACTTCTGTGGGTTTGCCTGCCGGAGATGTCAGCAGTGCTGTTTCCCACGTGTAATTATTTTGTGCTTGGTCGCTTGGCTTGCGTGAATAACACAAGCCGACGGGTCATTGGCTGATCTTCTCAGATCGCAGGTCGTACGGATCCTCTAGACAGGGGCCTTTGGGGAAAAAATGGTGAGCTTGCACGAATGTGCCCATTATCGAGATAGTCGCGAACCGATAACAATCCGTTTGTCAGTGGCTGCTGCAGGTGCTGTTTGTAGCTTCATTGGCTATGGCAGAAGGCTGGCTACTCCGCCAGGGTACAACTGCCTCGATTTGCAGAATTTGCCGGCCTTGCAGTAAGACACTCCGTGCAGCTGCAGAGATGTTTGGGTGCATCGATGTCGCCTGTCCTGTCGGGCTTCTTGCAGGAATATATTAGTCAGTAGAGACCATGTTAGCCCATTCACCCTGAAACCCTAAACCCTAAACCCTATAAACCCTATAAACCCTATAAACCCAAAACCCTTAACCGGTGCCACACCCCGCAATGGGCAGCTGCAGACCCTCCAGTCCAGAGCTTACTTCTCGCAATGACATAAAAATGCTTACTTTGCTCTCTTCCCAGGCCGTTCCTCGAGTGATGCCTTCGCCGACGTGCTTGCTCACGCAGGTGCAACCGAGCATGAAGCTCATGTTGCCTCCAGCTTCGGGCATGGCTACACCCATGTGTTCAGAGCTCACGAAATGGCTCACACCAATCTGCCACGAAGTGCGATCTAATATGATGTAAGCCATTGAAGTCTTCAAAACTTATATCATTATAGTCGTTGCCTTGACTATCTACCCGGTGTGTTTGCCTTACGTGAGCGCCATGCCGACTCTCAGAACGGAGTCTGTGTGCCTGGCCTTGGCGCAGATGAAAGCCCCGAAGGCCGCAATCCTCGTCAGATCTATGTTGTGTTCGATTTTATGCAACGTCTAATCTATGGTCAGCCCGAAACATGTATCTCCGAATGGAGTAGCATATCCCTACAAAACCAATCCGGAACCATGGCACTCAGGCCTTCATAGCCTGTGCACCTTGCTTGCAGATCTGTCGTATGGATCCTGTCAGTTTGGGATCCATGCATACTCAGGTTCTGCTTGTCATGTGGTCTTCAGATATCGAGATGAAGTACGAAATGATAGAGATATTTGCTGGCTCCGGCCGAGCCAGTGCACAATTTAGTGGTGCTGGGAAGAGCATCGGAGCCTACGACTATGTCTACGACAAGAATAAGATGGACTTCATGGGCAGTGCAGGCTTCGCGCAGCTGGGTTGCAGCAATTCGGAGCAAGCTGGGAAGCTACATCACGGGTGAGGGTACTGCTTAGAGCTGCGAACCCGAGGCTTGTTATCTATATGATCTTATGCTCTGCTCCGAACTGTCTTACTTTGATTGCACCGGAGTGTTCTTCATGGACCATGATTTCAAGGGGAACGACCGGCCGGTCGGTGATCAACTGGCAGGGCATGACCAAACATTCGTTTGTGCGGAAAGGCAACTCCATGGTGGCGAGGCCACCGAACTGCATGCAGAGTTCAGGTAGATTTCATATGATACCGCTAGACCTGTTATGCCTGCATATATTAATATTGAACACCCCTTGATAAAGTGTTTATAAAGCTACAAGACTTTAGTTTCCAATAATATATTAACATATCATTTCATACGCTTATATATTAATACAAAAATAAAAAATATATATATATATATATATATATATATATTATTTTTTAGACTATGGAGAAACCTGCTGCCTCATACTTCCACTGTGCACCCTGAAGAAACGCCGGAACCTTATTATAGCTTGCGACGAAGCCCAAACCCCATGAACCCTGATCCCACCTATATTCCGAGTTTAGCAATCCACGGTACAGGACCACGCTTATCCTTTGGCTGGCCACCGCTTTACGCAACATCTGGGTGATCGAGCAGCCCAAAGGCTCCGAAGATGTGTTCGTCAGGCATAGCAGGTTCGAAAGATTCTGTAACGAGGTTTGCTTCGCTACTGGGACAGCAAGACTAGTACATGTCTGGTTTGTGTAGTGCAAACTTTGCTTGGGATTGTGTGCCTTATCTGAGCTGCTCAGTTCATCCAGGTATGGAAAGCTAGATTCTGGATGGCTTTGCTGGGGGCACCAACCCCGAAGCGAACCGTAATTTGGAGTAACGAGGACGACATTGCTGCTTCTTTCAGTGTGCCTTTGGCTAGACTGAGCTTGCATAGGAATGATCGAGTGCAGGTACCATCGATGAACCAAGGCACTTGGAATAATGAAGAGGGCCAGGGCGAAGGCTCGAGCTCGCCCCAAGACGACTCGCGGCCTGGCCGAAGTACACTGTTCTGTGTGTGCAATAGCTCATCCCTCTAGTTGATCAGGAAGGTGGCACAATGCAAAAGGCCAAGAAAAATTCCGTGGAGACAAAGATCTCAAGTCCACACAGTCATCGCCTAAGCTATCTCGTTTCCATGCAAGCATGCACAGACCTACTGAGTTTTAAGATTTGCAGGATCTACCCGGATGGTTTTGGTGCCAAGCTCAATTCCTTGCACGACAAAGTGCACGCCAAGCCTCGTCTGGATCTCCGTCAGAAGGTGGACATCTGTGCCTACAAGACTGATTTGGATATCTTTGTCTATGGAACTCGGGGACCCTTGGTGTGATGCTGCATTGCCGTCCCTGTTTATCTACTTGTATCAGGGTGAAAGGCTGTCAATTCCTGATAGCTGGGAGCCCACGATGGAAAGCTTCTACAAAGACATGCAGCGCTTAGCAGCTCGACACTACTACCTTGTTGATCACTCATCCATGATGTTTCCAGCCCTCGACATCACACTCCTCAGGTCATCCCTCCGGAACTGGTGGACGAGTTGCATCGGCAGAGGGCTGCTTCCGAGGCCAGCGGGCTATATCCATACCTACATGTACTCCCCTCCCACCTAATTTATTACTTCGAGTAAAATGCCAGATATACGTGTTGCCATTTAATGTCACTCGGCACGACTTGTCAGGATGTCTTTTCTGCATGGACTAGATCGAAGTATCGTGGCTGTTTTGCGACAGCTTCTAGTACGTAAGCTTTAGGTCGATAGACGCAGAGCCCCAGAAGTCCGCAGTCCAGCAGCAGCAGCAGCAGTAGCAGCAGCAGTTAGCAGCATTAGTACATTGTCGTCGTCGTCGTCGCAGTAGTCATAGTCGCAGACGTCGTAGTCGTCGTAGTAGTAGTCGTAGTAGTAGTAGTAGTAGTAGTAGTGTAGTAGTCCCAGTAGTAGCAGTAGTAGTAGCCGTAGTAGTAGCAGCAGCAGCAGGAGCAAGAGGATTAGCAGCAGCAGCGGCAGTACTAGTAGTAGTAGTAGTAGTAGTAGCAGTAGTAGTGTACGTTGCAGTAGCAGCAGCAGCAGCAGTAGCACTAGCAGCAGCGGCAGCACAACCACCTTTGCACGCACCAGTACTAGTACACTAGTACTAGTACTAGTACTAGTACTAGTACTAGTACTAGTACTAGTACTAGTAGTAGTAGTAGTAGTAGTAGTAGTAGTAGTAGTACTAGTAGTAGTAAAGGAGTCGGAGTAGTAGTAGTAGTTGTTGTTGTTGTTGTTGTAGTAGTAGTAGTAGTAAAGGAGTCGGAGTAGTAGTAGTAGTAGTAGTAGTAGTAGTAGTCGTCTTAGCAGTAGTAGTAGTAGTAGTAGAAGTAGCAGGTATAGTAGCAGTAGCAGTAGTATCAGTAGTAGTAGTCGTCGTAGTCGTCCTCGTGGCAGTGATAGTCATAGTGTATTAGTACGTCATCGTCGTCGTAGCAGTAGTAGCAGCAGCAGAAGCACGAGAAGTAGTAGTAGTAGTCGTAGTAGTAGTAGTAGTAGTACTCATAGTCGTATAGTAAAGGGTGGGTCCGACCATGTTCCGGTGTACTTCTGGAACCGTGCTCGGGAGTTGAGATGAATTGGGGGACAGAAAAGCAGTAGTCGCAGTATTCACAGTAATTAGCAGCAGTGGAGAGTGGTAGTTGTAGCAACAAGTAGTCGTAGTAGTAGTATTAGTAGTAGTAGTAGAAATAGTAGTGGTAGAGCATATAGTGGTAGTCGTGTTATTATAGAAGTTCTACTAGTAATCGTAGTAGTCGCAGTCGTAGTAGTAGTACTAGCATATCAGTACTAGTACTAGTACTAGTACTATAGTACTAGTACTAGTACTGGTAGTGGTAGTGCTAGTAGTAGTAACAGCAGCAGTAGTAGTAGTGGTATAGCAGGAATAGTAGTAGTAGTAGTGTTACTAGTAGCAGCAGTAGCACTAGGAGTACTACGTAGTACTTGTAGTACTACTACGAAACATCATATTGGCAATCGTATGGTAATTATATATATATATATATAAAGTAGTATGGGTAGGAGTGCGAGCCGGACTAGTACTAGCAGCGGCAGGAGTGATAGTAGTAGTAGTAACAGTAGTAGTAGGTGGTAGTAGTAGCAGTACTAGTAGTAGCAGCAGTAGTAGTAGTAGTAGCAATATTTGTCATATAGTACTAGTAGCACTTGCATCACCAGCAGTATAACAGTATGCAGTGGTCGTCGTCGTCGTAGTGCTAGTAGTACGAGTCGCACTAGGTAGTACAAGGTTTTACTAAATATAGTAGAACCAGTAGTACTACAGGTCCAATATTTCTAGTATTAGGTATTAATACTAGTAGAAGTATGAGTATTAGTATTCGTTCTAGTATTAGTATTAGTATTAGTAATATGTTAGTATTAGTGTATTAATACTATTAAGTATTATAGTACTAGTTTTGTAGTATTAGTATTCGAGTTAGAGTATTAGTATTAGCATTAGTATATAGTATATAGTATATAGTATATAGTATTACAGTATTAGTATTACGTTTATATAGTATTAGTACTATAGTATTAGTATTCGGATTAAAAAAATACAGGAGTATCAGTGTTATAATATTAATTGTATAGTAGTAGTAGTAGTAGTATCGTAGTATCAGTTTATTAGTAATAATATTTTTATTATTAGTATTAGTATTAGTATTAGTATTAGTATTAGTATTAGTATTAGTATTGGTATTGGTATTGGTATTGGTATTGGTATTGGTATTGGTATTGGTATTAGTATTATTAGTATTATAGTATTAGTTTTATAGTATAGTATATTTAGAGTTATAGTATCAGTATTAGTATTAGTATTAGTATTAGTACTAGTACTAGTACTAGTACTAGTATTATAGTATTAGTATGATAGTATTAGTAGTAGTATTAGTATTAGTATTAGTATTAGTATTAGTATTAGTATTAGTATATTAGTTTTAGTATTAGTACTAGCACAGTACGACTAATACTAATACTAATACCAGTACTAGCACGAGTACGAATAGTAATTACGACTGAAGCCCGTTGCCAGGACCTTGAAGAGGGGCCTGCTCCTGCTGCACGTCGCATCTCCAGCAGGAACAAGCTGCGATCCAGGTGAAGCCTGAGTGTGCTCGGAAGAGGATTGGGGAGCCTTTTTTAAAGGGGTTGAGGGTGATTCTCTAGGGGATGTAAAAACAACATCAAAAAACCCAAAAAATGCCAAAAAAGCCCCCAAAACAGACACGGAACTACCCGCAAAACGCGCGCAAACACCCGCAAAACGAACGCAAAAACCCGCAAACGCACGCAAACGGCAAATTCTTCTCGAGAGCACTTTCTTCTGTCTGTTAAAAGCCTCACAAATGAACAAGCCGACAGCACAAACGAAGGATGCTCTCCGAGGGCTCGAGCCTAGGCCACCTTTTAGCAGGTATCAGTTTCGGAGCACCACCAGCTGGAGTCTAGCATAAAGACAAATATGTTCGGATATGTTTAATACTATCTTTCATTCCGGCTGGTGTCCGCATGCTATACAGAGAGGGGACACACTCTGAACGCGGCTGTGAGTCGAAAAGAGTTAGCCATGAGTGCTCATATGCATTCTTTACTGTGCATCCAGTGCACTACAGCATGCATGACTCGCTTCTATCTATGAGAAACATACAATCAGATTCTGATGCTCGAGATTTTGGCTATCGATCCTCTGCTTCACTGCTTCGCAAGATGCACCGTGGTGCCACTTTTGAGGCTGGCCAAGCTATGCTGGGCCAAGCCACCGGTGGAGCCATGGATGAGATCGAAGCAAGGATCCAGGCATCCTGGGTACGGCTCGACTCTCTCCTTCCCTCCCGCCCTCCCTCCCTGCCTCCCTCCGTCCCTCATCTCTGTCTCTTAGGTCTGTGTCTTTTGTCTGTCTCTCATTCATGTACACTAGCATTGTTTAATTGTTATATATAAAGATGTATATGGCAGTATCAAAGCAGGTCCCTTTATTGATATACGTATCCTTGGTCTTCCATGCACTCCGCCTGGATCCCTACACGTGTTTGTTCATCTCATTGTTTATACTTCTGTGCCTGCATAAACTTATTCGACTCTCCCTCTCTCGTTCCTCATTCCTCTCTCTCTCTCTCCCATCTTTCTCGCTGTCTCTCCTCTCTGTTCTTCCCTTAAGATGCATTCCAAGCCCCCGCCAATGGCAGGCAGCGGCTGCCCAAATTGCCCTTTTGCAATCAGAGTTGGGTGGAGCTACAGGCGAAGACCAGCGGTCACAGTTTGCAGGCCTGGGCAGATGTAGGGATGCTTTGGAGAAATAACTATATAGTATTAAGTGTGTATGCATACAGACATGCATATACATAGGGTGTATGCCTATGTGTATATGTAGATATGTATATATATATATATATATATATATATATGTGTGTGTTTGTGAATAACATACATGCTCACACATGAACATGAACACAAGTACACACACACACATGTTTACGCATGTGCATATATATATATATACATACATACATACATACAGAAAGATAGATAGTTAGTTAGTCAGATAGTTAGATAGATAGATATGCATATATGTATGTACACGTAGACACAAGTTATAGGCATATGTATATGTATACATGTATATGTACATATACATATATATGTATAGATCATACATATGCATTTGGTGTGTTGAGTGTGTATACATATATATAGCTACAAAATCTACAAACAGCTACACACACATATGATATATATATATATACATACATGTTGCATAGAGAAACTCATGCATCCTGTTGGAGCAGGACATGTGTATGCATCCCCAAGACAAGCTGGTGCTTTCGTGCCGGGTCGTCATGTCCTGCAGCTCCCCGACGTGGAGATGCCTCCACCTGTTCCACGAGCCGAGTCTCAGCTGTCACTTCAGGCACAGGTGGGCAGCGCCTGCAGGCTGGACAGCAACACCCAGTTGGCAACCCCGCCCGGCCAAGTGAGAAGGGGCTTTAGTCAGGATGCTCAGCCTCCTTTTGGAAGCCAGGAATCCTTGCCGACCAACACAACCCCGAGCCCATTTGCCTATACCAGCCCAGAGTCTTCCGTTCCGCCAGGGCAGCCAACTCCACCCCCTCCTGAGCAATCCCAAGACACCCTTCCGGAAACCCTGCTGGAGTTGGGCGACGGTCCCGGAGCTTTGTTTGAGCCTTCTGATGGGGTGCACCCGTCCCAGAACGGGGATCCCACTCGGCGCACTCTTGCCTTGGAAGATGGCAATGCAGCTGCTCCGAAAGAGCAGGAAGCTCTAGCTTTGCCAGGGCTTGTGGACGGCAGCAAGCAAGCGGAGAAAGAGAAAGTTCTAGCTTTGCCAGACCAGGTGGAGCCCCGCAAGCAAGATGAGCCAGACGATTCGGAAAGCAAGGAGCCGCCAAAAGACAAGAAGGACAAACCGGCCGCCCCGGCCAGAGCTTCCAAGGCTTTGCCAGGCCCGCGGGATCGTGAGCCAACGATGTACGAGGATGGCACCTATTGGAAGTTGCCTGGCAAACTTGATCCGCACACATTGACACCCTTTCATGTCGTCATTTAAGAGAAGAGCCGCATTGCTCGAGGATGCATCGCTATGTGAACAACAACAGGCTGGCTAGCGAGGAGGCTGTGAAGATGTTCAAAGACCCCAACCGGCGCATCTCGCTTTCATGTGTAGCCACGAGCAGACAGTCTGCATACACTTGTAGTGTGAGTCTGACTGGATGAGGTGAGGATCTTCGACAGCTGCTTCTAAAGTATGGGAACTTCGTGCAAGTGGAGGGAGAGATTGAGCAGTGGAGGATCCGCGAGCAGATAGACAAGGTCAAAGGTGGCACCCATACGCAGATCAGTCTGGCCGCGAAAGGCTGGACGGAGACACTTATCTGACATAGCTTGATTTACCTTGCATGGTGGAGTTGCATCCACAGTTTGGGTTTAATACCGTGATGGAGCTAAGGACTATGATCAGCAACTCGAAAGAATGGGCCCGAGCCCGCGGCCTTCTCTACAAATCCGAAGTGCATGGAGCAGAAGAGTGGAAGATTCCAACGGAGAAAGAGTTCGAGCTCTTGAATCGTCGCGGTTCGGCCATGAAACTGACCCAACGGCTGGACATGGAGGATTGTGTTACCAATGAGTATATGGTGTTTTATTTGTTATCATTTAGAGATACAATTATGCATATATATATATATATGTATATATACCTATATATCTATATATATATATATGTATATAGGTGTTTATTACAGCATATTGCCAGATTTATCTATCTTTCCAGCTGTCTATCAATCTCTCGATATCTATCTCTTTATCTATCTATATATCCATGTCTTTCTTTATACGTATGTATATGTACATGTAATCTTAGTATGTATACATGCCATGTGTTTGTGTGTGTCTATATACATATATAGGTCTATGTATATATATATATATGTAGGCATATGTATATGTAAGTACTTGTATTTATGTATCCATCATTTCATGTATCATAATGTTTCATGTGAGTATGTGTATACATATACTTCTTGGAGTGTAATCCAATATACGGTTTAGCATATGCATATGTATATGTATATATGTACGTGTGTATTCATCATAGGCTTGTTTCGAAGAAGCTTTGATGTTACCTACTCTGAAAGACAAGTCCGAATAGTACAGAATGGATAGACTCTATATGATGCACATTATGTGTCTTTACAGGAAGTCTTAAAATTATTAGTACGTATACTCATCATACTACTACTACTACTACTACTACTACTACTACTACTACTACTACTACTGGTACTACTGCGACCACTACTAGTAGTAGCACTACTATAGCTACTACGACTACTACTACTACTACTACTGCTACTACTTTCCTAATACTAAACAACACCAAAAATTAGATGTACACTGAAAACCCATACCCCGATAAACCCCAAGACCGACGACTCTAAACAACATCGAGGCTGTGCACTGTGCATAAGAAACGCCACCATGAGAACGGCTCGTGCGCAGGACACAGACGCGACCATGCTAATGGACGAGGGACCGAAAGAAGAGGACCTCTTCAAGCAGCTCGACATAAGATTACATCCGGTCATGCTCGCTTCCTGAACGGTTGAGCCCCGCACTGCCAGGCCGTCATCCGATGCATCGGCCAATCAAGGTGTCCTTTCTGCGGCAAGTGCCCAAAATGCAAAAACGGTCGCCCTCCCCATCCTCCAGGCCAACCAAGACCCGTTCAGTTCCCCAGCCGCAGTCATTATATGTCCCTATATACATAGAGCGATTTATTTCGGATGTCTTACGCGCCCAGGTTTGTTGCCCACGTACATCGATGTGATCGACCAAAAGATCGATAAAGCTGATGAGACGAAGGCGCACTTAATTCATCTCGTATGCCAGCTTCGCAGATATCTGTACCTCATTGATACCTGACCCATGAACTGTAAACACCTGAAGAATTCGGCCCAAATATGTAGAAACCTGCAATGCCATCAGCCTGATTCCTAGAATCCTCAAAATACAAAGAGTTCTGCCGTCGATGTGTATTAACCACGCAACCCTGACTGAGCCGCTGCTCATACAGATAAACGAAATCGAAGTATACCTGATACGTCATATAATCGTGCATACATCTGGGCTACTACTATAATACATACGCTAATACAGAAAACGACGCCGGGTCGAAGTCTAAGTGACCCCAGCTGCTGCAGGAGAAGCTCGAAGGCTTTAAAGTTGCTCGTGCTACGAGGACTGGTGCTCCGAACCTCGTGGAGCTGGATCGCATGTAATGTCGCATGTCACCAGTGCCTGTGTGCAGGATGGCCGAGGAGGTGGACAAGAAAAAGGCAGACTTGGACGCTGTCTACCAAGAGCTGCAGAAATTGCAGGACAAGGCTTACGATGGAGCCCCCACGGTGTCCGGCTCTTATGCCGACAGACATACACAGAGAGAGAGAGGGAGGGAGAGAGAGAGAGAGAGAAAGAGAGAAACAGAGAGTGTGAGTGTGAGTGTATGACAGTGTATGAGAGACAGAGGAATTAGAAGAGGAACTTATTTCTGCTTCCATTATGTTTGCTGAGGGAAATGAAGAAAGAGCTGGTCAAGATCTTTGTGCAAGCTACCCGGACGGACGTGGCACTGAACAATGTTCTATCGCGAGCAAGGCGGACTTGTGTTTGCATGCCTGTATGAAAGGAGTAAGTCCTAATCAGGCTTGTAGAAACAATCCAGTATGAGCCTACCTCGGCCACTTTCACCCTACTGCAGGGCTTACGGAGTTTGTGCCTTGCCTGTCCCTGGAACCCGAAAGTCCCCGGAACCCGAAAGTCCCCAAGCCTATACAGCCTGAAAGGTATGTTTAATACGGACTTCTACAGTCTTCTTAATCCAATTCTCACATGATGGGTATCATGGGTTAGGGTCTCCTCGTTGGCTGATCAAGCTTGTGGACAGCGAGGGCAATGAGCACCTTTAGAAGACTTGTCCTGATGCTGCATAGGTTTGTCCAAGCTGTGGCCTTTATATTAACAACTACCTATGATCCGGAAGGTCTCTGAAGCCGCCCAAGAAGGAGAAAGCCACGGTGCGCGACTCGCCGAAAGAATCCAGGCGACGTGCAAGCAAGCCTGCAAACAAGAAACGTGCTGCTGTTAAGCCCTTGAAGAAGTCCAAGGGGAAGCCTTCGAAGAAGGCAGCCCCTGTTAAGGCTAAGAAAGGTGGCAAGAGACGCCGCAGCTAGAGGCCGTCTTAGGCTGGTGTCGGTCCAACAGTCTCCCTCAGGATGGTGTTGAATAAAGCACACAGTGCTTCTAAGCAGTACATCCACTGGAGACTTTAAGAGACACCTGTGTTATGTCTTATGAACTCGAAGCCGGCGAGTGAGCGCCCCACGTGCCAGAGTGAAAAAAGAGACGAGTTTGTGTCAGTCTGCTATGCTAGCTGCTGTTAACTTTCCGCTGCGAGACTGCTCCTGCTTGCATGTGCATGACTGCAGGTCCCACAGCTTGTCCAATATGGTGCTTTGGCAGATGACGGTTATGCCGATGAAGGCTCATGGCAGAGTGCAACTACACAGTTGTGCGAAGAATCTTGTTGCATTGCTCGGGCCTGGCAGGCAATCCGGAAATCCTGACTGTACTGAGTCACAAGCTGATGTGGCAAGTTGATTAGTTTGCCAACACGCACATCTAGAATTGAATGGAAAGATAGACTCGATACCTGGGAAGACTCGTCAAGCTCAAAATCTCGATCCCTTCACAACTTTTGGCAGCTTGTACAAACCCCACACACATGTCATTGCACAGTCATTATGTGCATTCGGTTCGATTCTTTACCTTGACAGGCTGTAATGTACATGTAATATATATATATATATATGCCCATATGTATATATATATATATATATATGTATATATACACATGGGCATATATATATATATATACATACATACACATACACAGATATACGCATATATATTTATATACATATGATATCATCATAGCCTATATGTACATAAATACATGTGTTTTTATGTTCTTACCATAATATATGTAGGGTACTCCGGTCCCCGTGAAACAGAGTCCTCGCCAGCCTCGAACCCGATGAAGCTTTGCATCTGTGCCTCGGACAAGTCGGCCGGGGCCGGCAGGGCTTATCTGCCTACGACAAAAGAACTGTTTTTGCCACTGTGTGATAGCTTGCCCATGTTTCGCAGCCGTGTTGTTGCATGGTCTTGTAATTGTTACTAACGCTATTACGACTATTACAATTGTTACTAGTACTATCCATGTTATTGCTGTTGGTATTGTTGCTGTTTGTTTATTGGTGTTATTATTAAGGTCTTGCTACCATTTAAATAAGATTGGTGGTAGTGATGATGTTGTTGTTGCCATTGTGGTTGTTGTTGGTGCTGCTATTATTGCTGCTGCTACTGCTGCCGCTGTTGTTGTTGTTGTTGCTGTTATTGTTGTTGTTGTTGTTGTTGTGGTTGTTGTTGTTGTTGTTGTTGTTGTTGTTCCGTCGCCGTTGTTGTTCGCATTGCTGTTGCCGCTGCCGCTGTTGCTGTTCTTGTTGCTGCTCTTACCGTTCCTGTTCGTGTTGTTGTTGTTGCTGTTGTTGTTGTTGTCGTTGGTATTTTATTATTTCGGCTGACTTGTTTCCTATGCCGCCAGGTATCGATATTACCGAGCTCATGAATCCAAGAGCAGGCTGCAGCTTGGCACTGTCAATTGTGAACAAGACTATATTAAAGTGGTCGTGCAGCTCCATGTATTTTCTGCCTTGCTGCCGTCAGGCCGCATCGGAGATGACGACGACGAGGAGTCAGGATTTGATGATGACCTGGCCGAGGAGATTCTCGCTGATTATGTGACAGGGGCAGCTTGGTTCAGTATTAGTCTTCCGTGTGCAGAATGCAACAGGGACAAGGAATCTTGCACGCTGTTGTTTTGCTGCATGTTCTCCAGGCAGAATCAGCTAAAAGAACTTGCAAGATTGCCAGCATGGTGTGCAAAGTTCGCAAGAACCGAACCTTCGAATCTGACTTGGGATACCCTTGTTTTAATTATAAGTTTATGCGGGCTATATCGACCGAGCCTCTGAAACTGCCACGAACATCCCTGAGGGCACAAAGTGGACACCCTGTTCAAGATCGCCCGCGCCGGCAAGTCCAAATCACATGCTGTGCGAAATCTGTTGACTGTGCTTACCTCCAATAACTTTTTGACTCCTGTCCCCATCGATGCCGAGAAGATCACAATCACAAAGAAGAAGCCAGAAACTAGAACCGTACAGGTGTGGTGGCCAATACTCAAGATGTCTGATTGGACCTCTACGCTGCTTCGTGAGTGCCCTGGAGCACTCCTGTGTGGGTTCGAAGTGGAGGAGCACAAACAATGGGGGGCAATCTTCCAAACTTTTTGGGAACGGTTCTATCAATCTCAACCCGAACATGAGCTCTTTATGTGCAGCCAGCCCAAGCCTTGGGATCGATGTGTCCCATATTATGTCCACGGCGATGAAGGAAGAGGCCTTCGGAACCGTCCACTGATGGTGGAAGCATTTCAAGTCGCCATTGGTGCCAAAGGTGTCAACTTTACAAACGAAGCGGGGAGCTTGGGATTATGATCTAGTGCTCGCAAGTTTTGTTTCCTATATTCTTTCGAAGTCGAACGGCACAGTACCTACATCGACCAAGAGCTGTATCCAAATAGACCGCTGTCAGAACTAAGGCACTCCATGCAAACGAGATTCCTTTTCACTTGCATCTCTTCACTTCTATTCGCCGGCGATAAAACATTGGACCAGCTGCATGATGCCTTTGCTCGTGATTCCCAACGCTTGTTCCACGACGGGGTGGATGTTTCTTGGTATAGGAGGTTCTGGCAGTGTTCCATGTATGTGTTGCAAGTCCGCACGTCGTCGCAGTGCTGTCGCGAAGCTCAGATTGGCGATGGCACGAGGCTGTACTTCGTGTGCATCGGTGTCAAAGGAGACCAAGTCTATCTTCGAAAAGTATTTTGGCTTGAGGTCTTGTGTGTGTGTATGTAAATGAAGGGAGGCATAGATTTGTGCTAAGATAGTTTTCTCGACCCTGCAATCTTCTCAGGCCTTCCATATGCGAGTGGGGTTCAATTGCAAGGAGAAGTGTCATCTTTGCATGGGCCAAGCTGCTGGTCACAAATATGTTCAAGAAATGAGAAGTCCATCCCCAACATTCCATTTGAACTACTTGATGATTTATTATATACATGTAGTTTCTACTCGAGTGCTTACAAGTCAAATTTTACAAACCGTAGTTGTAAACTACTACTAGGCCCAGGCTACCCGACCTATCCTATAAGGACTGGGACAACACAGCAGCCAATGCACTGTGGCGATCGCATATGCCCCGGACGACAACACCTTTCAAGACTGAAGCACTTCCTTTCCTCCTGGTACCTGGGGTGGCCGGCCCTGAAAGTGCACTGCCCGATTCTGCACATGTGTTTCACATCAAAGGCATTGGTCAGGATTTCACTACGAGTTGTGTTATTTTTCTGGCAAATCTCAACATCTGGCCTGCGCGCAGCCTCGATGAGCGACTCCGGCAGGCATACGCAGCCTTCCAAAAGTGGTGTCATTCGAATGGCAAAAGCAGTGGCATCGAGCGGTTCACGAAAAAGTCCTTCGACATGTCACCGACTCATGGTTTGCAAACCGTGCATGCATACTTGCAGCATGCACGCGATCTGAAGAATGTATTGCAAGCATTCGGTTCATCTAAGGAACAATGCTTACCCGACCACTCATGGAGGCAAAGGTCACGACACGGCCCTCCTTTGCGCATGGCTGGAAGACTTTCTGAACAGCATCGCTGCTCGGATCTGCACTAAGCACTGATAGTATGCACCGTGCTCCTAGTTTCGGCAACATGTTGCTCTGACCAGGATTGCAGTTCTACGGAACTTTCGATTATGCAATATACATGTGCCTGTGTGAATGCCTTCTTTCGGATGCTGCGAGACCATGGTATTTGGATACCGGCAGCTGCAGCCAGGGTAATCGCGCGATGTGGACAGGATTGGGGTGAGACTTTCTCGGCATATGAGCTGTTTCTGGTTTGCAGTCTTTGTAAGTCTTGTCATACCTCTCCTAGCACTGTAGTACCTATCGGGTTCCCAGAGGTTGCAGGGGTTAACTTATACTCGAGAATAACATCATCTTATAGGTTCGATCCAAGTTAGCATCGGGGCCATCGGGGTTTCTAATAAGGATGGCTATCTGAAGCTGGTGGCATTAGCCACCCAACGTGGCTGGAAGCTGTTCTACATACGACCCAAACTTCACCAGTTCATGCACCTTGTCCTCAACCTTTCTCAGGAGCATGACTTCATTCTAAACCCACTCGGACACCTGGCTACATATATCGATTTTTTGGGGTTCAAGGGCTTCCAGGGTGCTATACCTTCCTGCATCTGTGACCTCTGAGGGTACAGTTGCTGGAGCGACGAAGACCTAATAGGCAAAGTGAGCCGATTGGGACGTACAGTGCATCCAGCTATGCATGGACTCCGAGTTATCCAGAAGGCTCTGGGATGCTACAAGCGAGTGCTGCAAGGCATCACGACTTGAGATCCGCGCTGCTGATCCGCTTCGATGAAAAGTCCAAGGGTAGCGATGTGATCGTGTCAACGGTTGTTGTCATAAGTCTATATGGGACAGGTGTTGAGGCCTCGAGGGGGATTTCGGGAACACGCTTGGATTCCTTCGGATCCGCACTGAATGCACAAGTTCTTCAGAAACAACCAAGAAAAGTTAACGAGAAGGCCGAATGCAGGAACGACAGGAAATAAGCTATCAAACGAAGTTGTAGGTAAACACTAGAGTTTTTGGACCCTGAGCCCAAACCCCCAAACCGAAACTCTGACTCTGAACCCGAAAGTCCCAACTCCCCAAAACCCCAAAGCTGGAACTGAAATTCGCAGGCGCTACTTTGAACTACCAAAACGATGAATGCTAGATCAGGAGTTAGAATTCGAACCTACAAGTAGAAGGATATATGGTAGATTTACCCTAAAGCCTAAACCCTAAAACCCTAAACCTCACAGAGCCGTATCCTTGGCAGGGCCGAGCAACTCTGTCCAGGTCATGCATGGCATCAAAAGCACCAACCTCAGGTCCATGGTTCTTGCATGCATGATTCAGGGTTCAGGGTTTAGGGTTTAGGGTTCAGGGTTTAGGGTTTAAGCCTTAAAAAGGTTTAATTAGGGTTTTGGGCATTTAGGGCCCCAGGGCCTTTAGGGTTTAGGGTTTCCCGTTCGATTTTTTGGATGGTTTGAGGCCAGGGGTCTCAAGGGTGTAGGTTTTAGATTCGTTGACCGTCTTGTAAGCTGGGATTTCAGGGATTTGGGGGGGGGGTATATATGTGTATCTGTCTGTGTGTGTATACATATATATGTTTACAGCGTAAGTTGCAAGTAGTATACATCGGAATATTAAAATGCACATGTGCTCGTTTATTTCGGAATGAAGAGAATTGTAATCTTGCTAGCTACAGAACCGGGAACACTGAAAGATAGAAATGTTTGATGCAGAAACCTCAGACCTGAAAACATAAGGTTTGCAGATTGTTGGTTTAGGGTTTCTCGCCCCGAGTCTTAGAGCCTACTAAACCCAAAATCCCAACATTGAGGCGACGCTCTGACCTACAGCGTCCAAACCTCTCCTCCTCTTCAATTCAAGGACCCCGCTGATCGAGAGATCCCCGTTCCTGTCTTTGACAATTGTCCAGAGATTCAGGCACCGTCGCATGAACTGGTGAGCACTAGGCGTCGTCTCTTTCGCCATCTGCGCATACTCAAAGCTTGCTAGGCCGGCATCCGATGATGCAGAGGCGTACAAAAGCGGAAGTCAGTAGCATCATGGAGTCGTGGAGCCAAGAGTCTCAAGATTGGAGCATCAAAGTGCGATCCGTTCCTGCTAGCAGCTGGCAATATGCGGCATATGGCTTAAAGTCGACTGCTCGGTTTGACCGTGGTCGAGGGCACGGAACTTGACTCGACAGTGACATGCTGGAAGTGCTCCCCATACCGCTGGCCGAACGCCTTGATGGACACCGCCTGGAGCTGTGCCCGCGAAACTTCCCTCCCTTCCACCGGCATGCTGTCGCTCAACCCAAAACAAATGGCCAAGCACCCTTTCAACACCAAAGTAAGAGACATAGCGGACATAGCACCCACCGACTCGACAAGAAAACACATAATAATAAGGCCAAATACTGCAAAGACTGAGAATCCGAATATGAATAAGAAGAGTAATGGGTAAAATGGAAACCATGACAATAGTAGCGATATTCGTATTCGTCATGAAACAGAATCACCTAAACACCAATATATTAGAAATCACAGTCGATCATGGAACTATAACTATAATGACAACCATAAATCATACTTGGAAACAGTAGGCATGACACTTCTGAGACGACCTAAAAACATATTGACAGCCATACCATGCTCATACGTAAGCTTGATAACCCCAAACGCCTACACCCAAAACCCCAAATCCCCAAACCCGTAAATCCTAAACTCCAGACCCCTAAACCCAAAATCCGAAAGCCTAAACCCCTAAACCCCTAAACCCCAAATCCCTCAACCCCTAGATCCTAAACCCCAAACCCCTAAACCCCAAGGGTTCTTTGAGCCGTCATATCTTTTGTAGTTGATCCACAAGTGATTCGCTTCTGGATTGCCCCAAGACTGCCTGCATAAGCCCAAAGGGCCGGTCCGACGCTGGAGACGGCAGGCAGATCCGGGCTCCTTAACGAAGACTGGGTCTTCTGGGGTCTCGGGCTCTCTTGAAAGGTTGCCTCAAAGGGCTCCTTTTATGGGTTTTATAAGGGGTCTTCAGTTTTCTTGAAGGGCTATTCAAGGAATCAATTTAGGGTTGAGGGTTCTGGGTCTAGGTGTTTTGGGGGTAGGGGTTTACAGTGGAAGCCAGAAAGTTGGAGTAAATACGGCTAATAGCCGGTGACGGTTAATAGGCGGGAAATGTGGGTATTTGGAGCTGTCTTGTTCGTGCCTTGTGTCCAGGCTATTGGGGACTCGCAATATATGAAACTTCTGCGCTGCGGCAAACGATTGGGGAATTTCATGTGGGAACCCTTTCATTTGCAGCAAGCTATCTGCAAAAGCCCACACGTGTCAAGCGAAAACTTTGATGACCAAGTTCAACATCGTAACAAGACTTCAAAATTGAAAGAATACTTGAGCACTGCCACCAAACAGGTGTCAAGGCAATCTTCTGAATTGGAGCCTTGAAACGACAACTTTGAAGGCGGCTTATTTTCTAAACGACCAAACCCGGGTCAAAACACCAAAATATTGAAAGCAAAATTACAACCACTGCTGTGATTGAAGCCAAAAAAATTGAAAAGCAAGCTTTGAAGTTTTGGAGAAGAGCTCAAAACCGCTCTCAGAATGAAGTTTGCAAGTGAACTTGTTTGACTGGAGTTTGAGATATACGTGGAGCCAACTTCAAACCAAGTTCAAGAGTCAAAGTTGGAATCCAAACTCAAATGCGAGTCCAATGGAATGGGAGACTGAGCAGCGTTGATTGAATTTCCAGGAATGGTGGCCGTTTCTCCTCGATTTGAGCTGGCATTTTTGCCTTCCACTTGAACGTTCCCAAGGTGTCGAATTTCAATTCAAGAGTTTGCTTCTCCAAAAATAGCCTTCCGATACATTGTTTTTGCATTTGCGCCTTCTATGTGCCTTCCACTTGGTTTGCAATTTGACTTCAGAGTTTGGGATTTAAGTTGGACTCCCGCAGACCTTCCTGCTTGCTTTTTCATTTGAGTGCGTGTTTATAGGTTTTCAATCGGTCTCCTGTTTTCTCCTCAAACTGTTGTCATTTTGACCTCTCATTTGGAAAAGCGGTTTTCGTTTCTCCTCAGTTTGATCTGGCATTTTTGATCTTTCACTTGAACTTTGCCTGGTTCTCCACATGCCTTTCAAAACTGGTTTTCAAGTTGGTCTCCCATTTCTTCTAAATTTGATCTTGCATTTGGTCTTCCATTTGACCGTCCACTCGGTCTCCACTTCAACTTCAATGTTTGGTCTTCAAACTGGTTTTCATTTCTCGTAAATTTGATTTCGCATGACTTGCTTTCCATTTGAGCTTCTGGTCGGTGTTCCATTTGACTTCATGTTCGGGGAAGTTCAATTTGGGAACGGTCGGAATGCAAATTCCAAGTTCAAAGCTGAAAATTAAAGTTGGACTGACCCTAAACCAGAAAATGTGGGCTGGCATAAGCCAAGATTTGGGCTTTCACCATAGGGGTTTAGGGAAGGGCTTCCTTTAAGGGTTCTATAAGGGGGTCTTAAGTTTTCAGTTGAGGGGGGGGTTTTAGGGGTTTAGGGTTCAGGTTTTGGGATTTGGGGGTTTTGAGCTCTGGGAATCCTTTGGGCTCAACCCTGAAACCTAAGCCGGAACCGGGCCTGCGGGGGTCAGCCTAAACCCTAAACCCTAAACCCCCCTAAACCCTAAACAGACTCAGGAACCATGAGGAATAACTTTATCACAAAGTTATTTATCCTTCAAACCCCCTTACTAACCCTTGTCAATATCAAACCCTTGCAAACCCATAAACAATGACTACTGGTTCAACACAATATACCCCTAAGCACTTTTCAACCGTTTTCGAGCTCCTCAATAGCTGGAATGGGGTTTTGTAGGGTCATGGAATACAGTGTGGTGTTTACAAGGCTTTAATACACGTGCCTTTTAAATAAGGCTTTAGGGATACATTACTATATACAGTTTGGCTATATCGCGGCGACACACGGATAATGCTATAGGGGGGTAGGGGGCGGGGGGCAGGGGGCCTTAATGTCCATAATAGGGACCTAATAAGGCTCATTCAAGGAAGTATAGTCCCCTACCCCCCTCCCCCTAAGGGTCCCTATGATAATTGTTCTGACCTCTAGACTACTTTCATCTACTTTCCTATCTCGGTGATCCCCAAACGGATAGTGTAGGAACCTGATTGAGAAACCCTCGGCCTATAACCCCAACAAAAATAGGTTCATATAAGCAGCCCTCATAAAGGCCCAAAGTTTCGTATTCGGGTTCCTACATTAGTTTAAGACCCCAATCCGCAACCCTAAACCCCAAACCTTAAACCCCTCAAATGCAATGTCTAGGTTCCTGAGTAGCCCCTTTATAATAAGGGTACCCTTTTTCCTACCATTCGGTCTTAATAAGGGGACCCTAAAGTAAAAAGAGCAAAAGGGTACTACTCAGGATCCTAGATGTAGGGGGTGGGGCTGTGGTGACCCAGGGCTGGGAGCTTTCGAGAGTGTTGGTCTTGCACTCTGCAACCTGACGCCTCAATATGACCACAACCACAAGACCTCAAGTATAGCCGAAGGCCAAAACCCCAAGCCCGTGCATAAAGCCTCAACCTCAAAACCCACTGTTCCAACTAAAACTCTGAGGCCCTAAAAACCAAAACCCCATGACCCGGAACAGTAAGCCCAAACAGTTGGAAACCGGATTAAGGACAAATCGTGCTGGGATTCCCTATAC
The DNA here is from genome assembly GCA_003297005.1 of Symbiodinium sp. clade A Y106. NCBI lineage: Eukaryota > Dinophyceae > Suessiales > Symbiodiniaceae > Symbiodinium > Symbiodinium sp. clade A. Next base: position 239,980 of record BGNK01000322.1, on the reverse strand, counting down.
ATTACTCTTAAGGACTGAGGCTATTGGGCTTCCAACTTGCGGGCTTCTACTGTAACGATTCTGTCCGACCATGACCCTCTGCAAGAGCAAGGCTCAAAAGGCTTTCTTCCACGGCCTTCCTCCACAGAGAGTAGGTCTCCTGTCATGGACCATTTCGGCTTCGGGGTCCTAGCTCAATGAATTTAGGGTTTAGGGTTTACGGCCCAGGGTTTAGGGTTTAGGGCTCATGAGGTACTAAGTACTCTATCTGCGCATCTATGCACACAAATACATGCAGATACATACATGTCAGAAGATTAAAGCTGCAAGTAAGTCAATCCCAGCCCTTAGAAAACCAAACATTTCAATTCCTATGATTTAGACTAGCCAGTTTGAATACATGTTTGGCTGCGTTCTTCCTGATCGCAGGGCCTCGACAAAATCACGAGGCTTTTAACCATTCTGGCATCAGTGTACATTGGAGAGTTTTGTAGATCTGCAGAGCGCAGAACCTCATAGCACTACCCATAGGCCCCAAAGTAGTTCCTTTTTGGGGTTCATATTTAGAATTCTATAAGGTCATCCCAAAAAGGAGCTACTTTGGGGCCTATGGGTAAGCCCCCCTAGCCCTGGTGAAAACCTCGTAGCCTCGTAAGCACCATTGACTGCATATGGGTGGTTGTCAAAATTAGGGTCCCTTTCTGGGTACCCTAAATAGTACGTGCCGTATTATAATCGGGACCCAAAATGGGACCCTAATTTTGACAACCATCCATATAGAACCCTTACCTAGGAACCACTAAAGATCCGACAAACGGAATGACTTAAACACGCCAAACCCAAAACCATAAAATGGTAGGATACCGTTTCGGGGCGATATGTGGGGCGTCTGAGCACATAAAACTGAACCCTAAACTGACCCAAATCAGCTAAGGAAGCCTGCGTGAAGGAACCCCTAAACTTGGGGTTTAGGGTTTAGGGGTTGAAGACCTGAGCCCTGCAACCCTAACCCACAATCCTTCAAGTAACCTTGGGATCCCTGCATGCACGTCTTTGTTAGTCTTTGGTAGGTAGGAATATATAATCACCCGAACGGTTCAAGGTTACCTACTCAGCCCCTAAGAACCTTGAGATCTCTGCATGCAAACCCTAAACCCCAAATCCTAAACCCTAAACCCTAAATGCATAAATCCCTAAACCCTGAACCCTAAATCCCCAAACCCTAAATTCTAAACCCTAAATCCCTAAACCACGTCCTTTCTTAGTCTGTGCGACAGGCAGTCGTCCAGGTCGGTGAGGCGAAGGGCGATCGGCCGTCGTCCGTAGCCTCGGTCAGAACCCAGAGACTCTAAGGTCAGTTAATTATGGAATATACCTTAGGGTTCCTTATAGGGTTCCTTAAAGGGATCTATGAGGGCTCTATAAGGGAATTAAGGCTCGTACCCGTCCCCTTTTGCTTTAGGGTCCCTTCAAAGGGATCCTTTAAGGGTTCCTTTGAGGGATCTATAAGGGATCTATAGGGTTTAGGGTTTAGGGTACCCAGAGCCTCCAAAATCCAATAATTAAGGAATATACCTTCAAGAGTTATAGTAGGATATCCAATTTGATTTACCGTATACTCCTGAATTAAACGGATGTTGGAGTCTCTGGGAACCCTACCAAGGGGCTCATACCCTACCTCTTTTTTGGGGCACCTACTTTTCTACAAAACACATCCTAATAACCATAAACCTATATAGGTACCCTAAAGAAGGCGTCGGGTTTAGCGTTCCTGGCTATGATTTCCATGTACACATCTTGAACAAGTTATGTGTTCTTCTGAAGAGGGTTCAGGAAAACCTGAGCCCAAAACCGTGCAGTGACTTTCTCGTTCTCTCTTGAGGATTGTGAATTTCAGGGTGACAACGCCTAAATCCCTAAACCCCCAACCCCCAAACCCCTAAACCCTAGACCCCTAAACCCCCCTTAAACCCTATCCCCGAAACCCCAACACCCTATTCTAATGATTAAGGCCCCTATATTTGGGGCCTAATGATCGGAATAGGGTTTTGGGGTATGTTTGTTTTTTAATAAGGAGACTTAAGGGAAAAGGAACAAGAAACCCTAAACCCTAACCCCTAAACCCTAAACCCCTAAACCCTGAAGCATCTTTTAGTAGGGGGCTCTACAACAACAACGAGACTCTTATGAAGGTTGAAGCCAGGGGCCCCTAGTATGGGCCCTTAACCCTGGGATCCTATAGCCAATATACCCTTAAGGATCCCCAGGATCCCCTAACGGGCCTAAGGGCCCATGCTTCTAACCTTAGAGAGTCTACAGTAGCATTCGAGCTGAAGGGTCTCTCGATTTCCATGTTCAAAGGCTCAGGGGTTCAAGGCTTCCCCCTAAACCCTACATCCTAAACCCTAAACCGTTTCCCTAAACCCTGAACCCTGAAACCCCAAAGGGCAACAAAGGTACAAGACTTCAGAGCTTGTGGCCTCGGGGATAAGAGCTCTAAGGCCTTGTGGTTTTGGGATCGGGGTACCTTATGGAGGATCTGTAGAATAGGGGTACCGCTATGTTAGGGTCTCATATCATTCTGCAACTCCCATACATTTCTGCCGAAAAGCACACGATCTTGTGCAAGTTCAGTTCCTGCATCAACGGCAAGGGCACATATCGTCCTGCACAGCTCGGAGATTGCAGTGACTCAGTCCTTCCTGAAGCTGCTAGGGTGGGGAACTCAAGACACTTGGAGGTTCAGGGGTATATTTATAAGTAGGGTTACAAGTAGGGTAACTATACTTATAAACCATATTAGGGGACTTATATCCCTACTTATAACTACCCCTGAACCTCCAAGCAGGAGTTGTTGTTACCTGGGCCACAGGGAGGCTCCCAAATTCAGCGCACTCACACCCAATTGTCAGATACTGCTAGTACCCACAGGCCCCAAAGTAGTTCCTTTTTGGGGTTCATATTTAGAATTCTATAAGGTCATCCCAAAGAGGAACTACTTTGGGGCCTATGGGTAGAGAGTCATAAGCCACGCGAACAACATTCCACTCCCAGAATTTGGGCTATAGGGTCTTCGCCATAGCCGTGGCTACGGCTCCTTGATGCTTAACTGACGATGCTTTCGAGGACCTTACGACCTAATTGTGTTGGATAGAGGTTAAGGGTTCGGGGATCAAGGAAGTGTTCATTAAGTTCGCTTGCGAAGAAGTCCTTAACCCATCTGATGCTACATGATGTTGCATGCTTATGTTATTTGATATATGACAGCATATGACGGTATATATCATGATATAATATTCTATTCTAGCATTATATTGTGTTCAACCATCCCCAATCCTTCACTCCCTCCCGCCTTGTCGCGTGAAGGCTTCCGCGTCGTCTGTAGCCACCCATGTGCTATACCCTGGCATCGAATCTCGTTTGGGGTCGACAAGTTCGCGAGACAGGGTTTCTGCTCCTTGCTGTTGGGTGGGATTACGCTTTTGATGGCATTTGGTTTGCATTCAGAGGCCCTAAACTCATGGGGACCCTTAGGGGGGTAGGGGGGAGGGGGGTAGGGCACTATACTTCCGTAAATAGGCCTTATTAGGTCCTTATTATGGGCATTAAGGCCCCCTACCCCCCCTCCCCCTACCCCCCTAANGGGTAGGGGGGAGGGGGGTAGGGCACTATACTTCCGTAAATAGGCCTTATTAGGTCCTTATTATGGGCATTAAGGCCCCCTACCCCCCCTCCCCCTACCCCCCTAAGGGTCCCTATGATAAACTAGGGCCCTAAGGTTCCAGGTTCTGCATGGCATTCAAGGTTGAAGGATTGATGCTTGAGGGTTTGGCTTAGAGTTTATGGGTTTCGGGTTCACGGGTTTAGGGTTCAGGGATTAGGGCGATTAGGGGTTCAGGGTTTCGGGGTTTACGCACATCGATTCTGCAAAGAGATCCGCGATCGACATTCTGAGACTGAACGGCCCGTCCAACACAGCTCCGAAACAAACCTGGCATCGGTTTAGGGCGGGGTCCAGTATGGTCCAGCTTTTAACGGCTTTAGGGCTGCTGGAAATTAATGCTTCAAACACATTAGTCATAAGCAAAGCCGAGGTCGTAAAGTCCCCAAACCCAACGACGGACAGCTCCAGCATTCACATCTCACATGGAACCTGCGTTGAAGCTCAGCTGAAGTATGGTTTCTGTGGCCAGGTGTTATATGAAAAAGCACTCCAAGGATAATGCTCACCAATATTGCTAGGAAGCACTGCAAACACTCAGCACGACCCTAATGTGAACCCAGCTGTGCTGCCGCATATCGTCCGCAACCAGGCTGTAGTCCTCATATCGGGATTAAGCTAATCAAGGCTCGTGTAGGGCTTAAACTTCCTGTAGTTGAAAGTTTGGAGTTTATGATTCTACCTTCGCTTCAGTGTTTTGGGGTTGGCGTGTAGGTAGTCGGACCCTCGAGCTGCGAAGATTGGTTCCTCAAGGCTGTTGGCTTTTGGGTGACTTGCGGGAGTTAAAGCCTCAAACAGAAACGAGGCATATGGGGAGATGGCAGCTCGGTTCGACCGTCACAACAGAGAGGTCGTTGGTCTGCGGTAGTGGAGCTCGCACTTGCTGCAGTCGGTGGCGAGGATCTAGATTCGACCGTCACAACGAGTGCTGAGGCGTGCTGCAGTGTGCTGTTTAGGCATCATGCCAGCAGCTGCTGCAGTAGCGGCCGCACCGACGACTGCTCTTAGTGTTACCCACAGTCTCCGTTTGCCAACAACAGTCACTGCCAATACGACTGCTGCGGAATCCTGCTTCTGTTACTCCTGCGAGTTGCTGTATCTCTGGCGGACAGAAGACATCACTACCACCGCAAGAACTGTCTGTCATTCTCAGAATCGCAAATTAATACCCTCAAGAGTGTTGTCATGCGGTGTGAGACAATTGCTCACACATCTTCTTGGGCATTAGCTACTAATCACCCAGAGTCTTAAGTCTTAAAGATTGATACTGCTGGGCTTTCATTTTGAAGACTATAGGGCATCGGGGGTAGAGTATACTTTTGTTATCATGGGAACCCTAAGAACTAGTGACTGGTAAATATGCAAGCTCCTCTTTGAAATACCACCGGGAATGGAGTATGGGGACTATTCTTGGGGATTATATAGGGACTACTATAGGGATCCATTCCCCCACTCCCTACTAAGCACCAGCCAGGCTAAGACGGAAGCAGATCTTTAGCAATGTGCTTTCCTGCACCCAAGGCACACGGACTTTTTCAGAAGCACTGCCCACCACCTCGGCCAATTTATCGTGTCAGGGCGGCAAGGAGCAACTTCAGCAGCTGAAGCTTGATCCAGTATCATACACTATCATGTATTGAACACATCCAAAATCCTGAACCCTCAACCCTAGGCCCTCAACCCGAAACTCAACCCTCAATGCCTGCACCCGAATCCCTCAATCCCAAGGGGCGGCGGCCCCAAGGAGAGGGTCCAGTCAAAATTGAATCCTATGAGTTCTGAACAGGAACCCTAAGGGTCCAAAGGACCCAATAGTTAGGTACTTAGGTTTAGGATAGTAGTTCTGTGGGCGTTTCCGAAAATAGGGGGGCCCTAATCTAGTACCCCAACTAGTAGGATCCTTATTATAAGGACCCCCAAATAAGGTACCCCTCATCTTCGGAAACTCCCATGTAGCTCAACATTTAGGAGAGTATATGATTATTAGGTACTTGGACCCTCAGGGTAAGGCCGTAAGGGCTCCTCTAAAGGGATTCCTTTGAGGGTGCCTTTTCAGGGGTTCTTTGAAAGGGTTCCTTTCAGGTCTAAGTCTAAGTACCTAATGTGCAATATTGAAGCCTTATGACATGACATATCTTACATATCTTACAGAAGTACTTACGAGCACTCTCACCACATATCAAAGCCTTTAAACTCTTGCAAACTTGGCACTCGTCCGGCTGGGAGGAGTGAAAGCAATACCAAGTCATACCTGGCAAGTGTGTAGGCTTTAGGGCTCCGGGCCCAAAGATGTAGGGCTAAGGGGACAAGGCGGTTCAAGGTTCGCATCATGTAGCTCTCTTATTAAACCCTAAACCCCAAAGGCAGGAGAGTATACGGTTCGGAAGTTTTAGGCCTTTCACCCCAAGAGTTACATGATAAGTGCGCTGACGCCCTAGCTACAAATTTCTATTCTTTCAACCCTAATTAAACCCAAGACCCTAAACCCTGAATGAACCCTAAACCCCAAACCCGAACCCTGAACCCCTTTTCCTCAACTTCTGCACCCAAAACCCTCCACCCTCTCAACCGAAATCCTGAATCTCTAGCCTGCTCGATCAAAGGAGAGATTTGCATGCTGTTATACTCCTACTTGTCGGGTATCATGGGGAACCAAAGGTTAACCTTTTTCAGAATATAAGGATTATATAGGGATTATACTACCCCAAAAGGTTAAAGGTTACCTACTCTACTACTAGGTACTCCTTCTAGACGAGGTTGAGGGTTTAAGGTTTAGAGTTTAAGACTTCGGGTTGCCAAAGGTCTTATAATAGGGGTTGTCAACTGGGAGGGAGGGGAGNGGGAGAGGGGAGAGGGGAGAGGGGGGGAGAGGGGAGAGGGGAGAACCGAACCTCACACCGCCCAGCCAAACTGGACGGAGACGTTTCAGCGAAACTCCCAGACACAGCTGCTTTGAAATGCCTGCGTAGGTAAGCATCCGCCACCAGTTCGAAGCGAACTGCACCGGAGGCGGGACCTCGACCAGTGGGGCTTTCTCACAATGCAGGGCTGCGAGTTCAGGTTATGTTTGACCTCGCAAACGACAAGTGCCAGGAAACCCTGTTGAATCAAATCTATACGGAAAAAATCAAAAATAATGAATGTGCAGGTTTCTTGGTGTTCCCGCTCCATGTAGTAACTATCTGCAAGTTTCAGAAGATAAGTGCTCCCGATAAGTATCAAGAGGTATAGCCCCTAAACCGTATTCCTCATTACAAAGAATTAGTCAAGTCCGAATAAAACCTGTTGATACCCTGGCACTCCAGGGTTAGAGTTTAGCGTTTGGGTAGGGGCATCAATGAGGCGAATAAGGTTAGGCAGACTATCCTTGAAGATTCCTGCTAGAGAACCGATATCCGAAAACGGCAAGACGAGCGCACTCGGCTGCTCACTCAATCTTCCAAACATGACCAAGTATCCCAGGGATACGAGTCCTACTGACAAGGGACAAAGTCCCCGAATCTCCAGCCACGACCCTAAAGCCAAGAAAGCTTAGTATACAAACACTTTGGGATGCATTCAAGATACGCCCCAGGCACCCTAAAGAACAAAGAGGCTTAAGCACCTTTGAGTTTTTTCTACAATTCTGAAATAGACTATTCATACGGCTCGAATGAGAACCCAGTTCCATTATATATATATATATATGTATATATACACCCACAGAATTATCCGCTGTGGCTGAACACTTAAACACTGAAGCCACGGACCCAGCAGACCATGCAATCCATCTAAGCCCTGAGCCCCAAATCAACGAATCCGTCCTTAGGTCCCGAACTCAGGAACCTATAATTACTCGGAAAGCTGGAATCCCCAAGAACCTGTACAAGCCAACCCTACAGCCAAACCCCATGCCTGCACAAGTGCGTCGCTCGGGGCGCCGGGGCTCGCAGCCTCTGCGCCGTCGTCCGAGTCGTCCTGGGTTTTGAAAGCGCTCTGAGGCTTCAATTTTTTAAAAAATTGACTTACCTTAAACTGCCAGACCCTGTAGGCTCGGATTAAACTACAAGGCCTATACAAAAAGTAAGTTTTGGTAAGGCTTCAGCAGCTTCGGCACTATTGCAAAAAGGATCCTAAAAGGGACCCTAACAGTTCATGGAGAACTACGCTCATGTTACAGTGACCTTGCCGGTAGAAAGATTAGTGCCGGCTTGGGCTTTTCTAGTCTAAGTTCAGGAATGTCGTTGAGCATGCGGGCTTGAAGAAGTAGAATAAGCTTATAGATATCTGCTTATGACTAACTTAGATCATTCTGGAGGCTTCTGTCTTAAGTTGTTGTCTTTGGGGGTAGATGCCAGAAGTTCGTGCAAGCAGCTGCCAAACCCCAAGCCCTGCACCGCGACCCTCTTGCGGATCGCAATTGGAGATCAACCCCTACAGCTGTAGAGTTCCAGGCCCAATAAAAAGAACCTCATGATGTTGATATGGGAGGCTCGGTTTAGGAGTTTAGGGTTTAGTGCATCTACCAGAGCTTTCCTGGAAAGCTGCTCGCAGCCTAGCAGCATTGCATCAGCCAAAGCATGAAACCCGAAAACTTGCAAACACCCATAATCCCAAACGGTCTGTTTTAAGCGGTTTAGGGTTTATAAGCCAACCTAACCCTTGTGCAACACATACAGCCAAGGCTTCCAAAACGATCTGGTCCATCGCGTCATGTGCCGGTTGTGCCCGGCCGTATTGGCCCATAGCAGGACAACAAGTTCGGAACTCGAGTGTTCAGGCTTTACGGTTGTAGATTGTCGAGTTCAGGAACATCCCGCGTACGCCCGAAAGTAAACCCTAAAACTCGAATCCTCTCGCGGTACTTGGGCAAGAGTGGCTCATGAGAGGCCTGGGTTTAGGGTCTTACGATGTAGGGATTGCAATGCTTAGGTTCCAAGGTCTACGTGTGCGGTTCGGGGTTTTGAATTTGCCTTTTGCTCTGTTTGAGGCTCCGTGTGAAGACTGCGGGAGCTTCGGGTTTGCTTTGGCAAGTTTGTGTCGGTTCCGGAAACCTGGCGACCCAGCCTCCGTGCCAGGCTTCGGAAGTAATCTACCCGCACCGGCAACAAACCTAAACAAGCCGCTTAACCCCTAAACACCTAAACCCTAAACTCCTAAAAAACAACAGAGATTCTCTGTCCCACGTCCGCCCTAAACTCCAAAACCCCATGCAAGGCTTAGGGTTGGGGGTTTGAACAAAATCCCGAAGCCAAAAGCCCGGTGCTGCATATCCTAAGCCAAACCCTAAACCGCAACCCCTCAAACCGCATGACCCTATCCGCCCTATCCTACAGTAAATCCATAAAGTTGGAAACCGGATTAAGGCAAAATAGTGCTGGGATTCCCTATACATTAGTCTTATGGATTGAGGCTATGGGTGTTCCAACTTTTAGGCTTCTACTGTAAACCAGACACAAGCAGAGTGGTCTTTTTTGCTCGTTTGCCATCGGCTCTTCAGCTTCAGGCTGTGGATGCTGCCGCAGGCCGACATCCCCCCAGGCCACACCTGACGCCAACAAGGGCTCTATGTGATCTCTGTATATGCTTATGTGTGTATATATGATATATGTATAAACGTACTGCATCTCCTTCTTCGGGGTACCTTATGGTAGCAATGATGGCTGGCAACGCGAAGGCTTATAGTAAAACACATGGCATGCGCTTCAACACAGCTCGAGCGTGACGCTACCAAGGGGGAATTGAAGAAGCAGGAGCTACCGACTGTGTAAATCTCACAAGCCCTGGAATGCCGAGGCTCCTTAAAGAACACTTCACACCTGTACAAGCCCCACACACCGAAACTATCCCGAAAGCACAAGAGGCTTAAACAACCATGACAGGACTAGGTGATTAGTTAATGCGAACCTTGATCTCAAATATGATGACTATGATGGCCATTTTCGCTGCCATGCCTAATATTGCAATGACGGGCGGCTAGTGTGCATGATCTTACTCGTACTCGGGGCGTAACGCCGAGGCCTTACAAAGCCCAACACCTAAACCCCTAAACCCGTAAACCACCAAGCCCTCAGCCATAACCACCTGCATCTTCGGCAGTGAAGGCCATAAAGGAGCCGTCTGTGGCGTAGATGTGGCGAATGCCAGAAGTCCTGAGTTGGAGGCCTTTAGGGTTTATATAGGGTCTTGCGATCTCTGTTGCAACTTCAAGCAACATACATATGTATATAGACATGTACGTATACACATAGGTTTTAAGAATCTCATAAGCACGTTTGGGATTGAGGGGGGGTCAAGGGTTCCGCCGGATTGTCTTCGATGGGGGGGTATAGACTGCTGTATACTAGGATCGTTACGGGTGTTAACCTTATGTTCAGGTAAGACCCTACTTCGGCGTAGGCGCTGGGGTCCGTACCCATAGGCCCCAAAGTAGTTCCTTTTTGAGGTTCATATTTAGAATTCTATAAGGTAATAAAAAAAGGAACTACTTTGGGGCCTATGGGTAATGTGTGTCTCCGACAATAAACATCAACCCCTCGAAAAACAAACCTACAGTAGCCACGAACCTAAGCAAAGAAACTCAATTGCGGGTAGCTGGACCTGTATAAGATACTTTTAGCACCCGTTGTGACACCAAACACTTACAGCAACTATAACACCCCTGCCAAGCCACCAAAACAGCTTGTCACAAAAAGTCCTACAAAGCCGCCCCTCCCTGCAAAATCCTGAAAGAACCTGTTAACCGAACCCCAAAAGTTTGGAACTTAGGGACGAGGGGGAGGTGCCAATAGGGACGCCTTCATCAGTAGAACAGGCTGTTGGAAGGTTGTGATGGCGTTGTGTTGCGGTCAAACATCGAATTTAGTTCTGGCTGTGGGGGTTTATTGTGGTTTCTGAGCATCAGGGTAACGAAACCCCCACGTCCCTCAGGCAGATAAAGGGCCAGCTGTGTGGCATACATGTCGGCCAACCAGGGACTCACACCCGAGTTTTTGAGCGCGAAGACATGAAGCCTAAAACCTCCCACCTTGAATTTCATAACAAGCAACCGCTAGCCCGGCAACCTCCACACCCAACAGTCCCCAAAGCGAAGCTAGACCTACAACTCCGAACCGTACTAAATCATAGGTTATAGCCCCGCAAGCCAAGTGAACCCCTGCGGTGGTAGCTTTTCTGATGCTGACCCCACAGACACAGTCTTTGTAACAGGTGCTTTTCGGAAAGGGGGAAGGCCCATAATAGAAGCAAAGGCGCAGCAAGGGCCGTGCTGCGGCACAGTCGCCGCCATCGCCTGGGCTTCCCCAGGAAACGAGCCTTGGCGGCTTGGCGGGAGAGTTCAGGGTTTAGGCTAAGGGAGGCAACTACAGTACATGTCGCTATGTATGTGTATATATACACACACGCATACATGATACAAAGATCGCTATCTCTTTATGAAGTAAGGCATGTGTTCTTGAAGTATTCCCCTGTAGCTAAACTGCTACAACACTCTGTGCTACCCGCATCTCAAATCCCCTTAAACTTCCCTCAGATGCCATATACACGCGATACGATGGCAGAGCCCCATGTAGCCATCACCATCTCTGAACCCTGAGTTGCTACAGTGTACGATAAAAAGCATGGAGTCTTTCATCTGCGGCAAAACGATGAACATTCAACGGCAAGGAGCTCGCCCTCCAGAGACAGCGCCGCGAACGCGCGGGCTGTGGAAAAGACCTCGGCCAACAAGAGGTTCAGGATCTACGGGCTTGGGGTTTATGGCCAGTTTAGAGTTCAGGATCTAAGTTTAAAGGGTAATTAAGGGTTTAGGGTTTTGGGGTTTTTTGATCTAATTGTAAAGGATCTGGGCTTGGGGTTTCGGGTTTGGGATCTAAGTTTGCAGGATTTGGGTTTAGGATCTGAGTTTAAAGGGTTAGGGTTTGGCGTTTAGGGTTTAGGATCTAAGCTTAACGGATCAGGGTTTGGGGTTACGAGTTTAGGATCTAAGCTTACAAGATTAGGGGTGGAGGCTTAGACTTTCGGAGCTAAGAACAAAAATCGGGTGTAGGGTTTCTCCAAACTGAATGTACCATTCAAGACTTTCAATGGATAGGGATACCTCTCTGGTATATACCGGCGATAGTCCTCCTACACTCACTACAGTAGGATGTCTTTTAATTTTTAGAGTTGCGAAGATATGAATGTGAAACCAAAAGACAAAAGATATCACTGTACAGCTCATCCATTACCGTTGATTTAGCAAAGCCCCCTTGTGAAGGGTGCATCATTCATCAATTCACAACAAACCTTGGGCGACTAGGTCACAACCTAAGCCACAATATGCATCAGACCTTAAGACAGCATTACATACCTGGGGATCCAAAAACCTAGTGTTTTAAGGGTCATACCCTGTAATTAAGGGGTCATAGCCTACTATTTTGTAGGGAAGGGCTACCCATGCAGCTCCGCTTCTGGCTGGAAGGATGCTGTGGCTCCAGGCTCCAGTGGATGCCTAGAGCTGCAGCTCGGTCTCTGAGCGCTTCTAAGGCACTCCTAGTGGCTCAAAAGACATGTAGGGTTTCATAAAGCACTGTTTGATAGACCAGTCATCAAGTCCGTTTGATTACAAGTGCACTCGAATTGAACCCAAACCCCGAAACCCTAAACCCCATGAGGCCTAAAATGCCAGAGCACAATCCCTGAATTCCAAAACCCCATAAACCCTAACATGCCAGGGCACAATGCTACTAAACCCTAAACCCTATCAGCCCAGAATGCGAGGGCACAATGCCCCTAAACCCTAAACCTTATACGCCCTAGAATGCCATGGCACAATGCCTATGTCGCACTCCAGTTGACCCTGCACCTGGCAATCACGAGGAATCTCACAACTCGGATGCTGGTAACAAGGAGCTGTGCGAATTGTATTTGGGTTTCGATCTCAGGTTGTTTAGGGTTTATGTCGTTTAGGGACAACCACGATTCAGGGATCGTAAAGCCGTCGGGTATAGGAAAACCTCGAACAATTCCTGAAGACCCTAAACACCTAGACCCAGTGCTCTATAAGGTGTACATTGGGATACTAGGGTGGTACTTTTAGGGGTACTGCAAGGGATCGACTTGGGTTCTGAGATCTAGGGCTCAGGCTTCCGGCGATTCAAAACGAGACTGCTGACGCAAGACCCAGGGAGCTGTAACCCTAAGGGTCCATGTATGCAAATAGTATACTTTTGTCCCCAATGTACGTATATAGAGACTACTGTAAGGCCAAAGTAGATGCTATCTGGGCACATGGACCCTCAGGGTAAACTTGGTGCACATCTCCTCTGTTTTCAGACAGCAGCATGCTCAACCCTAAACCCTAAACGCTAAACCTTAAACCCTAAACCCTAAAACCATCCATCGTGCAGAGTTTCATGATGACGTGGCTCTGAAGCCTAGAGAGCCACTGAGAAGTAAAAGCTAAGTGTCGGGCTCTTTAGTTGCTGAGTTCATAAGCCCCCAAAAGTGTACACTTTCAGTTTTATAGTGGGTAATACTATCCCAAAAAGTGTAAAGTGTATCCACTCAGCTACTAAGGCTCCGAAAAAGCACAATACCATACAACTACAGGGCTAAAGCTTCCATAGGAGCAAGCTGGGCATCAATCCAGACCGTTGCGCGCAAGGAAAGGCGTGTGGTTTGTTTTGGGCTTGAGAATGAGTGCAGGGTCCCCTAAACCCTAAACCCCTAAACCCTAAACCCTCGCCGATGATGATGGGGGGCTGAGCTCTCACCTGCTTTCGCATTCAAAAATTTAAAGTTACCCGTGTAAGCACTTCCGGAAGCTAGGAATGATCATCTATGTATTTCGAAAGAACCGGGGATCGTTCAACATCCGGACCGATTGTTTGAGGAAGCCTCTCTCTACAGGCAGGTGGCTATCAGGAGGATTTCAACCCAGCGAACAACAACGAATTAGAAGAGCCCTGTTCTATTGTAGTTTGTTGTTAAAAGCCGCCTAAGCACCTGCAGAGTCATTCAATCTTGGTACAAGGAATCTGAGATGACTGTAGATTGGAATCGGAAACCGACCTACATGCACAAATAATTGAGTTCAAAAATCACCCAGCCTCCTCTGTGTTGGCTCCTGCACAGGGTCGGGGCACATTTAACGGTTACCTTCATCATACTGACTATGGGTCTCAAACGACAATTGCAGAAAAGAAAGACCCGGAATCGTAAACCCTCGCCCTCTCCAACTGAACTGCTAGACACAAGCATATGGGTGGTTGTCAAAATTATGATCCCTTTTTGGGTATCTTAATACTTAAATACTAGGTGCCGTATCATAACAAGGACCCAGACTAGTGCGCAAGCATATTGAACTTGCTGCAGAAAGAAATTTGAAGTTCAAGAATCATTTGCTTGACACGCAAGAATTCTTGCAGTTGGTTGACCAGCATCAAAATGTCATTTCCCTTGACCCTCTCACCAGCACANACCAGCACATGGATTAGATGCAGTCGCCGCAAGCGCAGGCACCTACCTTGGGAAGAGACTGCCTTGAACATTGGTAAGGAAACTACGCTTTGTAGTGTTTCTGAGAGAACTCTTGCCTTCTGGAAAGAGCAAGATGTCCACACAATCCGATCCTTCTTTGCTCCAGCCGCCACGGCTAAGTTGCAGTTCAAATCCAAGAAAGCCNAACTCTTGCCTTCTGGAAAGAGCAAGATGTCCACACAATCCGATCCTTCTTTGCTCCAGCCGCCACGGCTAAGTTGCAGTTCAAATCCAAGAAAGCCTTTTTTGAAAAATTGCGTGAAAGTCTGGACACTAATCTTCATTTCCTTGACTGTTCGCCGCATAAGCTTTGCCACTTTGTTGCCCCTGCTTGGGCGATGTCCCTGCTTGCCACTTCTGCGGGGTTTCCATTAATTTCCTTAAGTATCCTGATAAGATTCATAGACGCTGCAAGCGCGTGGTAGCTTGTGATGCTTCTGTCATTGCATCTTGGCGNTGAGCTGGTTCATGACTTGACTGTCGTTCTTGACAAATTCTAGGTTCTTGTTTGTTTCCATTTATGTTTCACGTGCACCAATGAGTGCTTCATGCAAACGACCGACTGATGTCCGCGAAGAATAACAAGGACCCAGAAAGGGACCCTAATTTTGACAACCGCCCATATATAAGCATTGTGCATGCGGGCTTCAAATTTTGGGGTCCTTATAGTAAGGATCCTACTATTTAGAGTACTATATTAGGGTCCTCTATTTTCGGAAACTCCCCAATAACTGTATGTGATTGCACCCTACATCTCGAACCCTGAAGTCGCAACCCTGAACCCTAAAACCGAAGCCCTAAACCCTGAACCCTAAACCCGAAACCTACACACCCGAAACCTAAACCCTGAACCCTACCCATAGGCCCCAAAGTAGTTCCTTTTTGGGATTACCTTATAGAATTCTAAATATGAACCCCAAAAAGGAACTACTTTGGGGCCTATGGGGAAACCCTAAACCAATGACCAACCCCGAACTCGAAATCGTAAGCTACACGCTCATAGGGTCCCCTCGACGCTCTCCTGGGGCTCCGCTGTTCAAGCACCCTTAAGGAAGGGGCCTTGATGGTGAGAATCGGGTTTTGAGGTATAGTGTACTATAGCCCAGAGGGTCCATATACACTACTATTCTGGAATTAGGTCCCAAAAGCCATAATGGGGATGGTCTTTTAGGACCTGATTCCATACTGGTAGTATATCTGGACCCTCTGGGTAGCTGCATAATCAGGAACCCCAAAACAGTATAGATTGGATTAGATATTTTGAGGTATAGTGTACTATCGCTGTATAATAAGGAACCCCAAAACAGTATAGATTAGATTAGATAGATATTTAGGCCCCAATAGTACTCTCCAGGCTGTTGGCCCATGCACATCGGTTTAGGGTTCAGGACGGTATCTTGATGTTGTGGCTTGTAAGTAACCCTAAGGGTTCAAAGGACCCAATAGTTAGGATAGTTTAGGGTTTAGGGTTTAGGGTGTAGTTAGGTACTTAGGTTTAGGGTAGTAGTTCTGTAGCTCAATATTTTGGAGAGTATATGATTATTAGGTACTTGGACCCTTAGGGTAACTTTCTGTAATCAAGGGTTATTGGGCTTCTAGAGAACCAGTCTGATTGAGCGCTGGCAAACCCCATTAAGTTTCAAGGAAGCCCGGAAGCTCTGATTTCGAAAGCTTTGAGGCTCACTTGCAGGGATTGTCAACGCACGAAACGAAAGAAGTTATGATCCAATGTAGCTTCGCTTGGCTTAGCCCCCTAAACCCTAAACCCTAAACCCGCCTAGAGTTAAGGAGTCTAGAGTGTCAAAGGAACGAGCCAGCAGCTATAATCGAGGATCTAGGCGGTAGAGTGCCAGGATTGATGCAGACCTTGAGGCACCTCCGGATGGAGTACAAGAGGTGTAGTGTTGATGGTCGGGTCCTGCGAAACCCTGTAGCATAAACAGATGCCAAGTCTAGACCGGGCGCAGAATCAGTTTCTGGAACCCGCCCGGTCTATTAAAGATCGAACTAAACCCAGACTGACGGCATTGTAAAATCACTATATAACCTTATAAAGCAACCCTCGGAAGAGCCCTCAGCCGGAAGCCTACGCAAAAACGACATAGAATCGTTGTAAACAACTTATAACGCCCTTCCAGGAACCCTGAAGCATACCTAGTTCGACGCTTATAAACCCTTCAAGGAACCCGTCCAAAGAACCCCTGACAGGAGCCCGTTACAGGAAACCGTACTGCGAACCTGAGCCTGCATCGCCCCAGCAGATCACAGCTCCATCCAGCCGCTGCGCCGCGAACGCGCGACGAGTGGCTGAGAGAAAGCGGACCTCGCGGGTTGTTCTATGCCCCCCCTTCGGAACCATAATAAAAACATCTGTTCTCTTGGGCTTTATATGAACAAATAAAACAATTCTTGAGGAGACAGCACATAAGCAAAACCAAGAAGGGAGATTCCGTAGAAACCCCCTTATATTGAAGCCCAACAAGATAGGGATATCCCGGCAAAATGCTTATGCTGATATCCGTTCTTGGGTGACTTAAGTTTTGCTGCTTTGAAAAGGGGGTGCAGGCCCTCAAACCTAAACGCTGGACCGACGCTACCCATAGGCCCCGAAGCAGTTCCTTTTTGGGGTTCATATTTAGAATTCTATAAGGTAATCCCAAAAAGGAACTACTTTGGGGCCTGTGGGTAGACCGACCGGGTTTTAGGGTTAAGGAACCCCACATTCTGGGATTTGTGTTGTGCATAAGCATCAGGTTCCTCTGTTGCGGGCTCTTAGGATAAGGGCTTCGGGAGATAAGTGTTTCGGCCTCCGAGTTCAGGACTTATGGTTTACTGTTCAGGATGTATGGCTTGGAACAGTGGGCTTCGTTTGGCTTTTTTCAGTGTGCTTGAGCTTCAGGACTAGGACTGGTATAACCTTTGACATTGCTTTTTGGTCTGGGGGAGGATACTTCCATGTTGGGGCACCTTAGTTTCTGATTATAGGATCCTTATAACCGTACATAAGCCACCCTGTAAACCCTAAACCCTACATGTAAGGGTCTAGGTGGTCTTGAGGAAGGCTTAGCATATCGGCTCCAGGATTCTGGGTGCATGGCTTTTCAGGTTTCTGGCTGGTCGTGTGGTGATGGGCTCCCTGACCTTGTTTCTAGCACTGAACTGTAGCGGGTACACACCCAGCATCTGGACCGAATGGAGAAAAAATGTCGTTTTGTCAACATACGTAATGCCACTCTGCCTTTGCTGCCCCAGCGATTCTCTTGCAACGGCTTTTCAAATATGAAGCTACTCTGCGACTATGATACTCTGCTCGTCCTATCTTTTTTATTTCTCTCTCTCTCTCTCTCCCTCTCCCTCTCTCTCTCTCTCTCTCGCTCTCTCTCGCTGTACATGTGTGGAGAGTATACACACACTTGTTCAAATTATGTACATATTTACATACATGCACACATACATGCATGCATGCATGCATGCATTCATACATAGATAATTACATGTACAAGCGCATATGCATGTAAACATACATATAAACACAGACGTATACATATACACGTGACTACACATGTACATATCATATGCCCGGCCTCAGTCAGCCGCTCGAAAAAAGAAGTGCAGCGCCCACCCCACTCGGGAACGCCCCAAGCAACCACGGAACCTCCCGGAGAATGGCCGAATGGCCTTATGTGGGCTGTAGTTCAGGCACGGCATGCTCGGCCGAACATGCCAAACTGCCGTAGCAATGCACTTTTTCACAGCTGGCACCATTTCGAACTACTATATTGATGTTAATCTTGGGTGGTTTCGGGGCATGGTGTGCTACTCCCGCTGTATCAGGGCAACACAAACAGCCTGAAGGTTTCCGCAGCCCTTCCCCTGATCCCAATAACTTTTGCACTTTACCGATGTCCTGTACTTCTTTGCTGTCAGCTTCGTAACTTATGGTGTCGCCCCTGTGAAAGTCCATGAAACCCTACTCATCGGACCTTAAGCCCTAAACCGCTAAACCCTAAACTTCCCGGCCGTCTGCGCAAATGGCCGCAAAGGCCGCCTCCCCAGCGGCTATGCTGCGGAGGCCACCTGCACGATTAAGGTTTAGATTAAGGCTGTATAGGGGTTTAGGATGTAGAGTTTAGGTATAGCATTTAAGGGTTTCGGGGTTTAGGATTTAAACTTTAGGGTATGGCGTTTAGGGGTCAGTAGTTAGGGGTGTAGGGTTTTACGTCTTACAGCGGCTCGTATAGAGGTATTTCAAGGCATCAGTATACCCATAGGCCCCAAAGTAGTTCCTTTTTGGGATTACCATAGAATTCTGAATATGAACCCCAAAAAGGAACTACTTTGGGGCCTATGGGTATACGATGTAGACACACGGTGCCTTAGCGACTTGAAGGTCCAAGGACTCCGACAGCATGTACGGTTTAGGGTTTAGGGTTTCGGGTTTAGGGTTTAGGGTTTTCGGGGTTATACCCAGTAAATAAAGGGGTCGGACCTACTGCAGACAAGCCTTAAGCTTCAGGATTCTTCCTGAATCCCAGAAAATGGGCGCTCCACCCGAAAAACCGTAACCAAGTTTGAAGCGTCTTAACTCAAATCAACATGGAACCTCTTCAGGAAGATCCCTCCATCAAATTGCAGCAAGCAGCCCCGAATGAAGAAGCTGGCTCGTTGCAGGCCTCGTCTCAGCACCTCCGCAGCTACGCCGATGCCTGGCTCTAAACCGCTTTCGCTAGGGTTTACGGCACGCTGTGCGGCCTGACAGTAAAAAATCCGAAGGTGTTGTCTTGTGAGCAGTTTAGTACTGCACACACAAATCGACATGTGTTTGTGCGTGTGTGTATTTCTGTATGTGTACATGTATGCATGTATGTATACACATACACTGATTTATTTACCCATTTACTGGTTTGTTCACACATATGATATATATATATATATATATATATATATATATATATTATATATACATATATATGTATATATATATATTTATATTTATATTTATTTATAAGCTACAAACTCGCAAACAAGCCAGGTCGCTACTTCCACCGTTTCGAGCATTGCCCCAAGTGACCAGGCTTCCTAAGGCAGGGCCATTGCAGGGCCCTAGCGCCCACGGGTTTAGGGTTTAGGGGCTTAAGGGTTTATGGGGTTTAGGGTTTAGGGAGTAGGGCTTGGGATATAGAAACTTGGCTCAGCAGATTAGACCGTGGGCTTTAAGCCGTACCAGTAGGGCAGGCCTGTTGAAAGCTCACTGTGGCTGCATCATGGTTCGGGGCTTTACACAAACTCTTTATGTGCATAGAGAACCACAAGACACCCGGCAATTTTTTGCCGGAAGAAACCAACAGTCGGACAATAATGTAGGGGCCTTAAGAATTAGAACAGGGTTCTGGGGCCCACCATACTAGAAGCATATTAAGGAACCCCCAAAATAGTATAGGGAATTAGTAAGGCCCCTATATTGTCCAGCAAGATCTTTTTAATAAAGGCAGAGGATCCGTCGTCTAGGCTTTAGCATCCCGGGCGTAGCTACCAGAAATCGAATAGTGCTAATGTAGGAACCTGATTAAGAAACCTTGGGCCTTTATTAGGGTTCCTTAAAGGAATCCTACTATTTTGGGGTTCATAGGCCCAGGGTTTCTTAATCAGGTTCCTACATTATAACCTTTCTGCATACAACTGCCAGGTGAGCAGAGCCATGAGCATCGTTCGGTCTGTGCAAGATTCAATCCCAAAAATCTGAAGCCCGCGCCCATCTTGTAAATCATCTTTTGACCTGAACTCCAAATCTATACTGCCGCAAACCCATGCGCCGAACTTCTGGGTTCTTGGACTGGACTGGACGCTTCGGTGCAAGCATTCTTGATTTGATGAGTGTCTCAGCTTATCTGAGCAGATGCTCCGCGGAAGCCTGCATAGAGTGACTAAACATACCCTCCCTTCCTGAATGGTCCTAGGTACCGTTATGGGGGAGACCTGAGAGACCTACCCCAACCATAATACTAGTATAAAATTTCCTACTACAGAAACCCTACATTCTACGGGTACTTAGGACCCATTGGGATTGCAGTTCCTTGTCTTGGCCGCCTGGCCCATAGAAATGGTAACCGTAACCAACACAAAGGAACAACCGCGCTGGCCCCTGATATGGCCGGGACACCATCCTTCATGAAAGCCGCAAAGGCCGAGTCAGTCGTGTAGATGTCCCTGTTTGCTGGACCCTATTCTTAGTTGCTGAGTTCATAAGCCCCCAAAAGTGTACACTAAACCATTTCGCCCTTCCGCAAACTGTATACCCAACTTCCTAACCCTTCTCTCCGTACACCGTCTTAACTGATTGCTTCCGCAACTTCCAACAGCCGCACTCCCAAGCATGCTCCCAGTCCCTAATATAGGGGCCGTAGTAGTTACAGTGAGTTTGCAGAGGTATCTGGTAATTACCATATAGTTACAATGATCATTTTAACTATATGGTATTTCAGGTTCCTCATGAGGAACCTGAAGGCATAATATTGGTAGTTATTCAGGCCACTATATCAAGCCCTAAACCTCTGCCTGATGGCTTGCCGTCGAAGTTCACTTGCGACCTCGATTTTTCTCGAGCTATGGTTTGGGGATGTTTTTTTCTTAGTCCCACGGGATCGGAATCACATGGTAAAATGTGGGTGGGGGGGGGGAGGGGGCGTTTATATCAGGAATAAATACGGGGATTTGTGTACATATCACCCGCATAAATGGACATTTAGGGTCCCCTTAAGAACAACATGCCCTGAACTACGTTTGGGCCTACCATTAACCTACGAAGTGCCATACTTGTGCAAGGAATCAAAAAAGCCTTCGGTGCTGGGCAATCCCTGCATCGTGACGAAGCTCCGAAGGGTAGCGCTCCCAGTTACGTTTGCTTGATTACATATTGTCTGCTTATAGGCCAATGACCAGAAAGTGGGCCATTCAAAATACGCACTGCCAAGTATGGTTTAGGCAACAGCACAACACGCACCGGTGATGGGCTCGGATTTAGACTAGATCCGGCCAACCTTGGAAGATAAGCTCTTCGTAGAATGCGGCAATGAAGGCTTAGAGACGAAACTGAATCTGGTACAAAAACCTTCCTTACACCGTCTACATTGCAAGACAACGCCGCTGCTTCGGGCACTGTTAGGATGTGTGGTCGCCCTAAACCCTAACCCTGAATCACTGAACCCTAACAAACCCTAAACCCTAACGCCTTGTGCACTGTTCTTTGCTGCTGCAACTTTAACAGCCAAGCCTGTAGGACTTTCCTGCAAAAAAGCAGTGGATTACCCTGTCAACCCTTGAAGTTTAAGGGTTTAGGGTTTAGGGTTTAGGGTTCAGGGTTTAGGGTTTAGGGTTCAGGGTTTAGGGTCCTAAAGTTAAACCCAAGTTTAAGGGCTTAGGGTTCAGGGCCTTATAGAGTTAAACCCTCTAACCCCTAAATCCTCCACCCCTAAGCCCGAACCCTTTAGGATATGGGAGTTTCCGAAAATAGGGGACTCTAATATAGTACCCTAAATAGTAGGATCCTTATTATAAGGACCCCAAAATAAGGTACCACCAATTTTCGGAAACTCCCATATGAAGGAGCAAGGCGGTCAAAGCACTCGTGATGCATCGCCGCCGTCAACGCTGGAGCCCCATGCAACGATGTCGCCATCCTGGGAGGGACTGGATGAGCTTCAAGCCGCGCCTGATGTGGTTTTTAGGGTTTAGGGTTTAGGGTTTAGTAGGAGTTATAGGATTTGGGGGACCCTTGGCTATATAGACCCTCTCAATAAGGTCCCTTTTAAGAGAGCCAGAAGTAGGGTTAAGAAGGGTCCCCTTTAAGGGGTTTCCATAATGCTACCTAGGGTTTAGGGTGCAGTAGCCAAGTTTTAGAAAAGTTTGTGCCGCCATCGTCGGCAGGGTTTCCTCATAAACCATACCCAAAGAGTCCGCAATTCCTCTTACTACACAGAGTTTCCATGATATTGCAAGTGCACTAATACAGGCCATTTGGCCTTTTGGGGCTATGTTCCATTTTTGCGTTGCTGCGATTGTTCTTGTGTCCGGGTTGCTGCATGTCGAAGCCGGACAGTTTACCTTAACCAATCCGGATGCACTTGTTGTGTATAGTGGTTGTAGGGTCCCGATAATTCGTAAGTACTACGGTGTTTATGATGACCGTACAACAAGAAGTGAGTTGAGGTAGGGAAAGGAGTGCCAAGCATCGATTGGATGGTTGCACAGCTCAGCAGGCAGGCGGAGATGCGCGCCGTAGTTGTGCTCGTTGTTGGTCCATGTTTGCTTTACAAGTAGCATGGCATCCGTGTGAGAAGTGAGACTTCTGCCTAGTGTTGTCACGGACCTTTTGTAGTTTAGCAGTTGAGCTGCTTGTTCGTAGCATCTGGGAGCCTATAGAATCGGTTGAATATCTACATTCCCCTGCTGTCTGCCACTCCCGGTCTTGTACCCTATGTTCGGCGAACAATTGAAATTGTAAGGAGAGCAGGAGGACTTACCACCAGAATAGGTAGCCCTTTTAGCGGAGTATTCACAATCCCGCCATGATGAAACGACTCATTCCCCGTTGGGTCAGAAATCCAACCCCGGACGTGAAACCCTAAACAATACCTGTAGAATCCATTGTAGTTCCTTTTTTGGGCTACCTTGTAGGCTGGATAAACATGACAGAACTACAATGGAGACTATAGCTAAACCCCCAAATTGGATCACCTCAAGCCTAATCCTTAACCCACAATGCCACCGGCGGGCCTCTTTGATCGCAACAAAGGCTCCTCGGCGAGGCGGTGAATGGACGCCAGAGGACTTTTCTCACTTGGGACCAGAGTTGCAGAACCCGGACAGTACTGTGCGGAAACGAGGCCCTAAACTCTCAGTAGGTGAGAGCCAAAACACCTAACCTTTAGACCCTTGAACTCAGGTGGCCGGAGGCAGGTGGCTGGAGGTAGGGCAGCTGGGTCAGGTGGCTGGAGGGAGGTGGCTGGAGGGTTGGCAGGTGGGGCTGGAGGCAGGTGGCCGGTTGGAGGCAGGTGGCTGGCAGGTGGCTGGAGGCAGGTGGCCTGAGGTAGGTGGTGGCTGGGTGGCTGGAGGCAGGTCAGGTGGCGGGAGGTAGGTGGCTGGAGGCAGGTGACTGGTGGCAGATGGTTGGCAGGGGGCTGGAGGGTGGCTGGAGGCAGGTGGCCGGAGGCAGGTGGCTGGGGTATCGACCGAACCACCCCATTACAACCATGCTTAAGCCCTAAACCCCTAAACCCTGAAACCCCTACCCCTCTAAACCTTAAAACCCCTGAACTATGATCGATCCCTAGAGCACCCTTTACAGGAAACCCTAAACCCTAAAACCCCTTAAGCCCCTAAACCCCAACAAGGAAACCTTGTGATGGAACCTAGCCTTTAAAAGGAACCCCAACCCCCNCCCCACCCACCCCTTAACCTAAAACCCTAAACCCCAAACGCTGACCCCCCCCAAACCCTCTCCGCTCGGCCTTTGGTCGAGTAGATGTGCTGCACGCCCTCCCGCCTCGGCTTGGGTTCTCCAAAATTCCATGCTGGGCTTGTAGGGTTCAGGAATTTAGGGGTTTAGGGTGTAGGGGTTTAGGGGTTTGGGGTTTAGGGGTTTAGGGTTTGCTGGTATATTTAGGGCTCAAGGAGGTCTCATCGGGTTTTAAAGGACTCCTCTACCTCCTGAGGTCGGGGCTTCCTCTGTTTTTGCAGGGTTTCCTATGGTTTCGTTCGGCTTTTGCAAAGGTTATATCGGGATTGAGGGGCTTAAGGGTTTTGAAGTTTTGTGGATTTTGCATGTAGGGGTTCCGGGTTACAAGTCGAGACCTTTTGATTACTGCATGCCGGGCTCTGCGATTTTTAAGGCGTAAGTTTCCGGTTTTCCGAGTTTCAACAGGGGTGTTCTGGGATTGGGGTCTTTGTGGCTCCTCTACCACTTTGGGGTTGCGGACCCGTGACCCCAAAACCTTTAGCCGGCTTTACAGGCTCATGTAGGAACCTGATTCAGAAACCTTGAGCCTTTATTAGGGTTCCTTATATGACATCCTACTATTTATTTTGGGGTTATAGGCCCAGGGTTTCTTAATCAGGTTCCTACATTAATAATCGGATCTCAGGTGAGGTAGACACCGAATAGTTGGAATCTCAGTATCTTCATGCTTTTGAAAAGCCGGGCCCTACATTCTAAGCCTAGAGAATCTCAGCACTCGTCGGTTGTCACCCTACTACATACATCCGTGCAGAGTTTGGGCTTGATCTGCGAGCTGCAATAATCTTGATGCCTCCTGGAAGACTCCCTACCCAGCGAACCTGCCAGCATTCCTGAACGCCAACAGCTCTTGCTGGGATGTGAGCATTTGTCGGTCAGCTTTGGAACTCCAAGCAGCATTGTACTATCTATCCCTACACTCGGCGTAATTAATAAGCCATGTACGGAACGTTGTAAGCCCCCGCGCCTGTAAGCCCCACAGCCTAATCTGTAAACACCCTCTGCCGTAAACTCCACCTAGAATTACCCAGTGAGAGAGCCCGAGACCGACGACCCAAAGCAGCCGCAACACAATCGATCGGCCACACTGCCGCACTTTCCTCCCGACAAGCCTCTGGCAGTGAGGATCCAGCATTCGGGGTACACCCTTACTGCTAGGCGCTTGCTTCTAGGATAGATGATCCATTTGTGCATCAGCATTGATGGACAGTATAGGCCTATTTGCCACTTGGAGCTTTGGAGGAATATTGTGTAGATGAAATGAGCTCAGCTCACAAAGCTGCGTGAAAAAGTGGACAACCTTCAGGAAGGACATTTACTTTCAGAAAGGACATGTACATGTATGTTCATATATCTACAGATATGACTGTAAACACAATTGGAATATGTACACAAATATAGAAGATACATACCTACGTATGTATACATAGGTGTGTGCGTGTGTCTGTATATGTGTGTATATATATACATATTGTATACGCATACAAGATGATGTATATGTGTAGAATAAGCATATTATATATATACACACATATGGATATACACATACATTTATGTAGTACAGACAGAGAGAGAGAGAAGGTGCGTATGATAAGCGTACGTACTCCTGTTCATGAACTTCAGCGGCTGCAGCCTGAGCATTAACCATCATTAACCAACGACGGCAAACACACCCAGCTAGGCGCATTATCAAATCAAAACCACAACCAGACAAGAAGATTCCCTTGTAGAGTCCTTACAACTGTAGCAGCCGATGAACACGACTACCTACAGTCTCCATTGTCATTCCTGTTTGGGGTTACCTTGTAGGATCCTAGAGATAAGGCTTTTTGGAAGTGCCTTGGAGGCTGTAGGTAGCGTGTCGTGGCAGACGGAAGCCTTCTCCCCAGGTCACCACGGCCCCACTTCGCTTCAGCGCAGCGAAAACACGCGACGAGGAGAAAATAAACCTCGTGTCCCCAGCTCGAAATGCCGGATATGGGGCAGTGGGATCTCGAAAATCAGGTCCTGTTTAGCCTCCTTACATAAGAGTGGCGTGCTCTTTCGCCGGCCCAACACGGGAACATCAATAAATCTGTGGAACTCTCGGCAACTGGAGCTCAGCTTTTTGGGGTTACGGCTCCTCTAGAACAAAACCCGATAGCGATGCCAAATGCAAAATCCAGTACAAACCGTTTCACGTCAGCTTAAACGTAAGTTTTATCCCAAGCACGAAGCCTCAATAAGCGCAAAATCTTAAAGTTGAAATCCTAGTCCTAGACCATTGCATGTCCCACCTTTGAAATCCGAAAGCTCTATGGCGGTTGTTTTCAGATTTGGGGTTTCTGTTAGGGCCTGTTAGGGCTTGTGACATAACTTGTGGACGTCGAGGTTTTGTGGTTCCCAGCACCAGAAACCGTGGCTCCAAACAGTCGCTTCGAAAGGTATTCACACCGAAGCCTGGATCAAGGCTCGCCGTGGCAGAGGGGCTGGTTTTGAGAATCAGTGGATTGTTTTTGGCGGGGGGGGGCTGTATATTGGCTGTCTTGTGTCTGGGGCCGCTAACGGTCTGTGTTAATTCCTGTCCACAATTTCGAGCTGTATTCTGAATCTCGGTATGAACTTTTGATTGAGGGCCCGCCGGGCTGAGACACTCACAACCCCGCTGAGTGTTGGCTGCCGAACCAAGCGACTCAACTTCTGACTGTAGCTCTTTCGCAGCCTCACATCGGGGGCATATGCTTTGAGAGTCCTATGTGGGTCCGAAATTAGGGCTAGGGGATCCTAATATAGTACCCTAAATAGTAGGGATCCTTATTACAAGGACCCCCAAATAAGGTAGATTTCGATGAAGCTTTTTGGGGTAATTTCACTTCTGGGTAGGATTTAAGCATGGATGCATCGACTTCTGCAGGGCTCGTGGGGCAGGGTCTATAGGGTTTGGGCTTAGGGTTGACAGTGCGTGAGCTTGTAGGCTGCATTCCAGGCTTCAGGTGAGTAAATAAGTTCCTCTTACACCCAAGAAAGGAATCTATGAAATGTTGCGGGTAGTTCTCTAAACTAGGGTCCCTTCTTAGGTCCCCAAGAATAGTACGACAACCTCGAAGAAATCTTTAAAAAGGGACCCTGATTTAGAGTACTACCCATCTGATTATAGGTTCTGAACCTCCTAATATAGAAGCTTAAATATATAGTTACCTAAACGGGAACCCCGGAAAGTTGCTGGGATCCCCTATACTTTACCTTAAGGCCATGAGGATATTGATGTTCCAACTTTCTGGCTTCTACTGTATATCATTCCTGAGGGTTCCTTATTTTGATTATGTTATCAAGGAGCCCTGACTACCCGTATTGAACCTATTTCTTACCTTAGAGAAAGCCTTAGAGATCCCTTGAAGGACACCCAAAAAAGAGCCCAAAACCTAGGATTTTAGAGCTCAGCGTCTTCACCCTAAACCCTAACACCCTACTTAAACCCTAAAACCTAAAACCCTAAACCTTAAATCAGGTCGGCCCTTGGCCGTAGATTAAGGAATATACCTTAAATCATATAGGGACCCCTACTATCATTTACGGTATATTCCTTTATTAATTCCCTCATAGAACCCTTATAGATCCCTTTAAGGAGCCCTAAGGTATATTCCTTGATTAAGGGATATTGGCGTCTCTGGGTCCCCGACTTCGCCGGGATCTCCGCCACAGAGCTGGTCGCCCCAGCAAACCACCGAGCCTTCGATGCTTTCTCCATGGGGCTTGGGGTTTAGGGTGTAGGGTATTGGGTTTAGGGTTTTGGGTTTAGGGTTATAGGGTTTAGGGTTTAAGGTTGGGCACCTAGAAACCCACAGAAATCGCACGATACATCTTCAAACCCTCAACCCTACCCTGCGATGAGCGGCCGTCGCTACACAAAGCTGCGAAGGCCCGATCCGTGTGGAAGATGCACTTGACCTCAGGACATCAAAGATACCCACCTACATGGTCGAAAGTCGGGCTTGCATCGTCGGATGTACTATAATCGTTTGGGCAAGCATCCCCCATGTAGGTGCTTAGGACACTTTCGGGACAACAAGACTGCAGATGCTAACGAATTTGGCGCTTGATGGCCTGTTCTTCGGCTCAAGCGGTGTAGGACCATGGGGGCCAAGCGTCCCACTACGACGCACTCGAAAATACGCTGTCGCAGGATATTTCCGCTTATGCGCCGCTCTACAGTAAACCTTCAACCCTAAACCGTAAGCCGCAGACCCTAAACTCCTAAACCCCAAAACCCAAAAACCCTAAACCCCAAAAGCCCTCTAGAGTTTATAGGGCTTAGGGTCCTAAACCGTTAAAACCCTCAACCCCGTGAATCCAAGGAGGCCTGGGAGAGCTGCGCCGGGGTCCGACCACCTCGGGACGGTTGATGGACAAAATCCTGCATTACCCATTATAAGGAATTTACCATAATTCCCATAGTTTAGGGTCCTTAAGGTAATGCAGGATTTTGTCCATCAACCGGATTAGCCCAAAGACTCCAATATCCTTTGATTCAGGACTATACCTAGGGTTCCTTCAAGGGATCTACAAGGGCTCTGTGGGGAAATTAAGGAATATACCTTAAATGACAGTAGGATCACTAATATGATTGCAGGAATGTTCCTTAATTCAGGGATATTCGAGTCTCTGGGAGCAAAGCTGTTGAAGTGATACACAGGGTCTAGGGTTTCGGGCTTAAGGCTTAGGGCTTCGGGTTTAGGGCTGTGGCACATAAGTCATAAGTGTATTTGCTATCTAAGCGCCTTTATCCGACTGGTTTCACGGTTTCACAATGTAGGTTTT
The DNA here is from genome assembly GCA_003297005.1 of Symbiodinium sp. clade A Y106. Lineage (NCBI taxonomy): Eukaryota > Dinophyceae > Suessiales > Symbiodiniaceae > Symbiodinium > Symbiodinium sp. clade A. The sequence continues at coordinate 211,472 of BGNK01000322.1, read as the reverse complement.
TTATATGTTAATAGCTGTATGGACTTAGCTATAAACGGTAGCTACTTTTAGGTTAAGTCCGGTCGCCATATCCTACTGAACAGAACCAAGAGAGTTATGAGAACGATCTGCAGATAAGGCTCCAAAGTTTAATTAGGTTCCTGGGTAGCCCCTTAATAAGAAGGGTACCTTTTCTTCTACTAGTCGGCTTTAGAAGAGGAACCCAAAAACAAAAAGGGCAAAAGGGTACTACTTAGGAACCTAGATTAAGCTGAAGCTGAGGGTTCAGGGGTTGTTGTCCGGGGTTGGGCCTGGGTATCCCCGGCTTGGGCTTGCAGCGGTTTGAAAATCCACGGGTAGAACCACACGGCTTAGGCTGCATGATCTAGGGGCCTGAGTAAGTTGGGCGTTTAGGGCAAGTTTAGGGTGTAGGGAATAAGTTGGGGGGTGTATCTGATCGTACAATTATAATAACAAGGAGCCCTAAGGCGTTTAGGATTTAGGGAATAAGTTGGAGGGGGGGGGGGGGGG
>BGNK01000322.1:198872-210864 GCA_003297005.1 Symbiodinium sp. clade A Y106 | reverse complement strand
CGGTGATACGGTTGATGATATAACTCCTGCATTACCCACTCTAAACTATGGCTCTGGGAATTATGGTATATTCCTTGTTGTGGGACATGCAGGATCTATATCATCAACCTTAACCTAGGTACCGGGCTGAACGACGAGTGTTGGGACTGGGTGTTTCGGCCTGGGCTTTAACTTTGAAGGCTTGGGCTTGGGGAGACTGCAGAATTACTTGTAACAAACTAATCAACAATCTTCTATGCAGCCCTGAACCTATATCGAAAAAATCAGCCAAGAAGGCAGAACCGTGATCAGAACTCGATGGCTGTCTGACAGAGAGGGAGTTACCCCGCGAAATGCCCATGACATGGAACGGTACTTTGTTTGCTTTGCTGCTTCAGAGATGAGATGCGATTTGGCGCCTAAACCCTAAACCCTAAAACCCTAAACCCTAAAACCCTAAACCTTAAAACCCTAAACCCTAAACCGGTTATGTTAACCCAACCCTTAAACCTGGGGCTGTGAGGTTACGTTTCGGGGTTGTCTGAACGGCCCTCAGGGTTGACGATGTAAGATCTACAGTACTTGGAGGTTCTTCGGGGGGTAGTTTTCCGGGTTCCTTTAAGGGTCCCTTTAAAGGGATCCATAGGGATTCTATAAGGGTATAGGGTTTAGGGTCTACTTGGAGGTTCTTCGGGGGTAGTTTTAAGTAGGGTTCTAAGTCCTCTAATATGGGTTATAAGTATAGTTACCCTACTTATAACCCTACTTATAACTAGCCATGAACCTCCAAGTAGTCGACGGTTCTATAAGCACGGCTACAAACACATTGCTCCCGTCAACCCCACCTGTCGCTGCGGAGCCCCAGCAGGAGACAGTTCCGTCTGCCTGGAAAAATGTGCGACACGAGCAGCAGCATTTTGTGGGTTTGGGAAGGGTGCGGGGCTTCAGTGTGAAGGGCTCAGTGTGATACGTAGAGTGTTCGCGCATGGATGGACCGTACCTGGGTTCATCGACACCGGAAGGTCCGGTTTCCGACTTGAAGCTTTCAAGATGTAGGGTTACCAGCTTTGCACAGTTCCAGAAGCTGTCACGGCTGAGAATTGCATGATGAAGATCTTCGTTACTCCTGCAACTCTTCCGACTTGATAATGAACAGGTGGTTCGATCAGTTTGTTCAGATTTCTTAGCCCCTTATTGTCAAGATCACTCTAGGGTCTACAGGACTTAAGGTGAGGAGCTTTTTGGCTGTGGTCAAAAAAACCCTAAGGGTCCATGTGCCCCAATAGTATACACTTTGGCCTTGAAGTAATCCCTATATAATGGTACATTGGGCCCAAAGTATATACTATTTGGGTACATGGACCCTTAGGAAAACCAGCTCCACACCGCAGAGCTCTCCGAAATCAAGCCCGGCTCGCCTTCAGGGCTGCGAAAGCAGAGACATGGGCTGTGATCTCCACGACGCCTGACCTGGGAATGAACAATGCAGGGGCCTTTGGATATAATATGGCATACTCATAATACGGAGCCCTAAGCAACACTATCGGGTAATCATTCAGATTCAGGTTTCTATGTTAGGTTGGGTCTAGTTTAGGATCTGAGATCAATGGCAAAGGGCTTTGGGTTACCTGGGATCATCCATGTACCGTAGTCGTATATCTAGTAAGGAAAGTATAGCAAGCAACGAGGTTGAGACTGAGAGTATTTTGAGCTCTGGCTTTGGGCCTTGGACGTTCCGATGTGACCAGAGAACATCAAGCACGTTCGGGTTGAACTGAACAACATACAGCTTCGGGGAAACCCTGAAGCGTGAACTCTAGACCCCCGGCCGTATATACCCTCATAGCACTTGTGGGTGCTATGTACATCCGACAAACCGAGAGTTTAAGGGTTTAGGGTCAAAGCCTTAAGGCTAAAGGTTCAGGGTTCAGGGTTTCAGGGTTCAATCGGTTGTTCTCGGGGGGTACCAATTGTATGAACGGCCTGCTGCAGCAAAGACACTGCAAAATGAAATCAACCAGTAGCTAGAACCACCCATCTAAAGGCTGGAGATAACTCAAAGCTGAATCTGGCTCCTGAGCAGTGAACGCTCAACCTCAAATTCTGCACGGCAAACTCGGAACCACAAAGCACACGGCCACAACATGGACCTAAACGTTGGAACGGGGCCCGAGCATGAAAGATCTCAGACTCGTGAAGTTGTGGAGGTCGTTTTATATCGTGCACTATGCTAGTGTACTTCATTTTCTATATGTTCTATTATCTGAAGTAATTTACTGAGGTTAAGAGGGCATCAAGCTTATCACCCACTGCGGCTGTATACAAATTGACATCTCTTGGTTCAGTTTTGGAAGTATAACTCTTCCAATGCAAACCCTTCTGAAATTGCAAACTCCCAAAACGGAACAGCAAAAGGAATTGCAACATCAACGACAACCCTATATATGCTTCACATGTTCAAGTCCGCTGCTGCAGCTCTTCGCCGCCCTCAACGATGTCGTCTCCTGCTGGGCGTTGGATTCTCAACCCGAGGACGCAAGCTTTAACAACCCTAAACCCTAAACCCCTAGACCCTAAACCTTAAACCCTAAACCCCTAAACCTTAAACCCTAGACCCTAAACCTTACACCCTAAACCCTAAACCCTAGACCCTTAAACCGTAAACCTTGAACCCTAGACCCTTAAACTCTAAACCTTAAACCCTAGACCCTAAACCCTAAACCGCAACTTTAAATGCCAAACTCCCAGGCCCTACATCTTCGCAACCTTGAGCCGAGTGTACGCTAAGGGTCCATGTACCCAAATAGGGATCCTTTAAGGGTTCCTTTAAGGTTTTCTACTACAAGGGCTCTATGGTTCCTTTAAGAGTTCCTTTAAGAGTTACTACTATAAGGGCTCTATGGTTCCTTTAAGGGTTCCTGTAAGGGTTACTACTATAATAGGACTCGATGGTTCCTTTGAGGGTTCCTTTAAGAGTTACTATGGGGGCTCTATATAAGGGCTTAGGGTTTAAGGGCTTACTTTAAGGGTTACTATACGGGCTCTATAAGGGCTGAGGGTTTAAGGGCTTATGTGCCCAAATAGTATATACTTTGGCCTTGAAGTAGTCCCTATGAAAGTACATTGGGGCCAAAGTCTATACTGCTTGGGTACATGGACCCTTATAAGTACTACTACAAAAGCATAGCGGCATTTGGTAGCGTAAGCAAGCAGCAACAACACTGAAACTTTCAAAGTCGCGGAAAGTTCTGTAATCCTCAAGCCCTCTGGAAGCCCTTGGCTCGTGGGCCTTAGCAATGAAGATGATGTAGGGGCCTAGGCACACATACATGTGCGTGTGTAGATACATATACATATGCGTTTACTATAACTAAACAGGACCTAGATGACATCCCGACCCCTACATTATGGTAGTGAGCCAATACCACTTGCGCAGCGCTCCCTCAGTGTGGCAGCCTGTGTTGTTAGGAGACCCCATTGAATGTGAAGCTTGATTCTTTCCCCACAAACCTCAAAGCCTATAAGACACAAACCCCAAGCGTATGCCCTGCCAAAGCCCTTGAAACCGGTAACCTGTAACAGTCTCCCACTAACAACAAGAAGACTAGCTCCAGCAAATGCCCTTGAATCAACAACCAACAAACCCCAAACCCTACCTATAGGCCCCATAGTAGTTCCTTCTTGAGGTTCATATGTAGAATCCTATAAGGTAATCCCAAAAAGGAACTACTACGGACCCTGTGGGTAAACCCCTAAGCCTCCCTAAATCTTGAGCCCTAAATCTCAACCGCGGGCCCTGAGATCCCCTGAACCCTACCTATAGTCTCCATTGTAGTTCCTTTTTGGGGTTACCTTATAGGATCCTAATTATATATTTGGTTAAACCAAAAAAAGGAACTACAATGGAGACTATAGGTAAACCCCTACAGTAGAAGCCCAAAAGTTGGAAACCCAATAGCCTCAATCCTTAATTCTACATGCTGTTCGCTGTTGTGCCGCTCTTCCACAAAAACCGATGAACTCACCACAGTACAAGAGTAATGTATAGGGAATCCCAGCACTATTTGGCCTTAATCCGGTTTCTAACTTTATGGGGTTTACTGTAAACTTCAAGCGGCGCCTGGCTGCGGATCCTGGCCCCAGGTCATCACGGAGCCCGCAGAGAGCGCGGCGAAGGACCCAGAAGTCGACGCCAGCTCCTCGTAATGGTCTAGGCTTTATAGGGTTAGGGTTTATGGAGTTTAGGGTTTAGGGTTTAGGTTTTATAGGGTTTAGGGTTTATGGAGTTTAGGGTTTAGGGTTTAGGGTTTATAGGGTTTAGGTTGGCGCTCAAGGGCTCTAAGGTTTTGGGGCTTAGGGTTTTAGGGATACAGCGGTGCAAGGTTTTAGGGTTTCGGGCTTGAGGTTGGGACCCGAAAAGGTTTTAGACTTAGGGGTTTTTAGGGAATGGGGCTGAGGGTTTCGGGTTGAAGGTTTAGACACTATAGGGTTTTAGGGTTTAAAAGGTCTAGGTTAGGTTCTCTCCGAGAGGTTTAAGGATTTTTGGATGTAGGATTTCGTTGGATTTGGGGGGCTAAAAGTAGGCCTGGGAGTTAGGGTGTAAGCTTGGAACAATATACTGTACTTGGAGGATCATGGGACTTAGTAAGTAGGGTTATAAGTACCTTAATTGGGTTATGTGTAGCTAGAAGTATAGCTATCAAAAAAAACCTTAGTTACTAAGTCCCATGATCCTTTAAGTAGGGTTTCGAGTCTGGACAGGTGTTTTGGGGGTTAGAGCAAAAAAAGTTGGGTTTATGGCTTAGGGGCTGAGTATCCCTGCCCAAAAAGGTTAAGCTTTCCAGTTATGGTAGGGATATAAACCCTAAACCCTAAACCAAGCCAAGAGGCTGAAACTTACCTGCGCAGCGCTCAAGACAGGGGTTTCTAAGAGGTTTCGAACGCAGCGGTGCTGGCCTCACGGTTTAGGGTGTTGCTTTGGCATCTTGTTTGGGTCTGGGATCAGAGTTGGTAAGAATTTGATGCTGAGGCATTGATACGTAGGTCTCTTGCTATATATGTACAATGTAAATGTAAGCGACTTAGCGCTTAGAGTCTGACCCAGGCAGGTTTGGGGTGTATGGTGCGGGTTCTTCTGTTACGGTCGAGTTGAATCCTAAACATATCTAAACCCGAAATACCCAAACCCTACGGAACCAACCTTTTCATATCTATTGCATTTGATGCATCGGGTCAGGATTCCGTAGCAAAACCCTAAGGTCCAGGATGTACCCGGGCCCGAAGAACCGGCAACTTCACAGTGGCCTCTGGTTCTGATCTCCATATATGTGACTTCCCTTGCAGTCGCAAGGGGTAGGTTTTCTGCATTACGGGCAGGGCTTTGCCAGCTTGTGTGTTTCGCTCTGCTTGGCTCAACTGCTTCGAAAACATCAAGGCTTCCGAGCGTGGCGCTTGAGAGCTGTTTAGTCACGACCCTGCCTGCTGCGACTGTTGTTGAAACTCTGGAGCACTATGGTGCACGAACCGAGAAACAAACCAAAGCCTACATAACCCCTCCGGCTGAAAGTACCAACCCTGAACCCTGAATCTCAAGCCTCCAAAATGCCTAGAACCACGCAAGACAAGGGCAACCCTCCTGTTGAACACGTCCGTATAGAGCAACCCTTACATAGTGACCCTTACAGGAACCCTGCAGAAGGTCCGGAACGGGCATCTGCGGGGCGATCAGCACATCTCCACATCGCAAGCCTGGGGAGCCCCTTACTTCCCTGGAGGGTCCTCCTACGGTTGATGGACAAAATCCTGCATTACCCATTATAGGGAATATACCATAATTCCCATAGTTTAGGGTACTTCAAGTAATGCAGGATTTTGTCCATCAGCCGTACCGATGCATTGGCCTTAAAGCAAATCCTGTATAGGTACGTTTTAGGCTTTACGGCTTAGGGGGTACTTCAAGGCCAAAGTATAAACTATCTGCGCACACGGACCCTTAGGGCAACTTCCCTGGCCACGGAATATTCTGCAAATCGAACTATCTCGAACTATGTTTTAAAGAAGCCCTCCATAGTGATAGCCAGGTTCCATACTAGGGAAGGGGCGCTGAGCGCCCTGGATTGTTGTTGAGCCCTTACCCATAGATACCAAAGTAGTTCCTTGTTGGGGTTCATATTTAGAATTCTATAAGGTAATCCCAAAAAGGAACTACTTTGGGGCCTATGGGTAAAGGGTTATCGCTCCGGCTGCCGGTACTTGACTCCAAAATTCTGGTAGGCCTCTTCTGGGGGGGGGCACCTTACAGGATCCTGAATATTAGGGGTACCTTATACTAAGGCTCCTACCTTCTATTTAAGGATCCTTTGAGGGGATACTATAAGGGTACTATAAGGGTTCCTTTAAAGGGCTCTATAAGGGCTTAGAGTTTTTCGAAAATTAGGGCTACCTTATTTTGGGGTCCTTATAATAGGATCCTACTAATTAGGATACTATATTAAAGCCCCCTATTTTCGGAAACTCTCAAATATGAAAATTGGCTAACCTAAAAAAAATAACTAAAACGGAGACCATAGGTAAGAGTAGCTGGGTGTTCAGGTTTCTACAGCTTCTCTTGCGAACATGAGGGTGATGATGTTCCAACGTTCTGGTAGCTCCTATAGAGAACATGTGCATATCTGCATATATATATATATACATATACATATATATATATATACAGACAGATGTATCGACGGAGCTAGTTGGGTGCAGGATGTAGGCTTACGCCTCGAAGCCTGTCCATTCTAAGCCCGTGATTCGAACCCTAAGGCCCTAAATCTCTACGTCAAGCTGTCAAAATAGGGTTCAGGGTTTCGGGCTTAGGGGTTTAGGGGCTTAGGGGTTAAGGGGTCGAGGGTTTAGGGGTTAAGGGGTTTCGGGCTTAGGGGTTGAAGGGTTTAGTTTAGGGTTTGCGGGAGTTCTATACTGCATTGGCCGGGTTGCTTATTCTCGCCCTTGGTCTAGCTGTCACATGAGGCAATGCCTTCAACTCCTTGTCACCTCGCCTAAACTCTGAACCGTACAGTGTGACTAGGAAACACCCAAATCTCCACACGCTCTGCTTGGTTGAGCCCAAAGAACCCAAAGACCAAGACTCACGACCCTTTAGATCCAGATTTCAAGATCCCAAAATTCATCAGTTAGTCAAAACTAAAACAACACCTAACCCCAAAACAACACTATGTACACCACAAAAAAATGGTCAAAACTCCCTGAGACCCCAAAACAACACTATGTAAACCACAAAAAATGGTCAAAAACTCCCCGAGACCCCTACTCCCCGAATAATTCAACTCTTTGCTAAACCCTAGCCCGACGGGAGCAGGGGTAAAAGGTAAAATAAACCCACAAAAGGCAATCCAAAGCCCCAAGCTCCACAAATCCCGATGACTGCAGATTTCTAGCTCCCTCCGCCCGCCAGACCAAGAAGAAAGGGAGAGACAGAGAGACTGATGCAACCAAGAGCAAGGCTAAAAACCCCTCAAAGCAAAGACCCGAAGGCTATAGATCCAGATCTCCCAGAAGGTGTGCCAAACTTCCCTGAGACGTAAACTCCCAGCTGCAAACCATCGAGCCCAGACACTCAATCCTAATCTCTGAGCCCTAAACCCTACATCGTAAACCCTACCTGGAGCCCAAAGAACCTACCTTTTTAGGGCTCCCTGTTATGATTTCTTTATATAAGTCTTTGAAAAGGTAGGTTATTTGGTGTTAAGGTAAACCCTCCTAAACTACCCATAGGCCCCAAAGTAGTTCCTTTTTGGGATTACCTTATGGAATTCTGAATATGACCACCAAAAAGGAACTACTTTGGGGCCTATGTGTAGTGCTATGAGGTTCTGCGCTCTGTGGAGATGGGAGTTTCCGAAAATTAGGGATACCTTATTCTGGGGTCCTCATAATAAGGATCCTACTATTTGAGGTACCATATTAGGGTCCCCTATTTTCGGAAACCCCCAACTAAACCCTAAACCCTGAACCCTAAACCCTGAACCCTAAACCCTAAACCCTAAACCCTGAACCCTGAACCCTGAACCTTAAACCCCAAACCCTGAACCCTAAACCCCTGAACCCTAAACCCTGAACCCTAAACCCCAAACCCTGAACCCTAAACCCTCAACCCGCCGTAGCCCTCAATCCTCGGCCCGCAGCCTGCTCGCCGCAGGCTCAGCCCACGCCGCAGTGGCCGCGCCCCACGGGGCGAAATCAGCTGAGAACTCGGAGTTTAAGCTTTTAGATAGTGTTTTCGGATTTTAAACCCCTAAACCCTAAACCCTAAGCTTTTATATAGTGTTTTTGGGACTAGAGTTGAGGCTCTAGTAGGGTTTTAGGGTTCAGGGTTTACGGGCTTGGAGTTTAGGGTTCAGGATGAACGCGATTTCAGGCACCCTACAGACTTGGGGTTTTATTTTGGTAGATCTTGGCCGATCTGTGTCTTTGAGCTCGGGGCTTCGGGTATGAATTAAGAATTCGGGATTCTGCCCGATCGGCCGTTCTGGGTTACGTAGGTAGGCCCATGGTCGGTCCATGCATTCGGAAGGAAGAGCTCACGGGGTTTAGGATGCAGGAATTACTGCCGGTGGTCACAAGTTATGGTATTGGCTACAACCCACCTAAAAGGAAACAGAATAGACTCTAAACCCTAAAAGCCCTAAACCCTAAACCTTGAATAAAGGCTACAGGTAAGCAAAGAACACAAAAAGACCTCGCCGGCGGCCCTGGGTCTCTGTGAATGCTCCAGCCCACGCAGACATGCTTACAGTTGTAGGGCTCCATATCATGATTCCGCTAACAATAGATATAGATAAGCAATAAACGAAGAGAAAAATAAACACATGCTATAAAGAAAAACAGATGCAAAAAGTAAAGTAAAATAAACCTATACATATACATATATATATATATATATATATATATACACTGGGAGAGGGGGAGGGGGTACGCCAGATCCCAAGCGCCGGATGAACTAAGAGCCCCAGCACTTTGTCTCGATCGCGAGGAAGGATGGCCGTCTTCGTGATGCGGAGCAGTGCGGGCAGGTCCTTCGGGCTTGAGGTCTGGCTTACCCTCGCCCAACAGCTAGCTCGATATATAATAGAAGCCAGAAAGTTGGAACATGGCTTTAGGAGGATTGGTGCTAGGATCCCTTATACTTTACCTTAAGGGCATGAGGATAACGATGTTCCAACTTTCTGGCTACTACTGTATTCAGTTTATGGAAACTATAAATATAAATTAAGATACACAGAATGAATACATGCATGAAAGCACGAATGACTGAATTAATGAATGAAACAATGAACGAAGGAATGAATGAATGAACGGACGAACGGACGAACGAATGATAATATGATATAAGAAAGATAATAAAATACAATATATTACAATGTAACTCTCCAGGGCAGTAATGATCCGCAGCCCTAGCTTCCGATGAGGGTCCCAAACTAAGATATCAATAATTAAAGAGACAACCTTGAGATTATGATTAGGGTGACCGCGGCTCTTGAAACGTGGAGTGGCGAGTCACGCTGTGATTGCAGCTTTAACACAATCCAGGCCTGAAGCCAAGCCAGAGTGGGGTTCTACATAATGTGGGAAGCTGATTTAGGCACTAGAGCGGTTTAAGGTTTAGAGTACAGTTTAGGGTTTTTGGTGTGGGGTGGCTAAACCCTAAAGGCCTTTAAAACCAATAAGAACAATCCGGTGTGTCTTCACATTTTCTGTCTGGTGCTTAGTAGGGAATGGGGGAATGGATCCCTACAGTAGTCCGTATATAATCCCCAATGGTAGTCCCAATAACCCATTCCCCCATTCCCTACTAAGAACCAGAGAGCCTTTTCCTTGTCACGGTTAAACCCTAAACCCTAAACCCTCGGTTTCAAGATCGGGGCCCGGGGGTTCACGCATTGGAACTTGCTTGCAACCTTGGGTTTTGCTTCGTTGGTTTAGGGCAATTGTGAACTTTCCGATTTAGGGCTTTCGGGTAGTTTGTGAAGTGCCAGTAGTACCCCAGAAGGGTGACCTGTTGTCCACTGGGCCCTAAAGTTCCTAAAGATTGCCGTTCTGGGCGGACGGTGGGTTAGAAGCTTGTCGAGAGCCGTGTTGCCACAGCATGTTGCAACAGCCCCGTGTACCCTAAACCCCTAATATCGTGGCCTTAATGATTAGAGTAGGGTTTTGGGGCCCGTTATACCATAGATACAATAAGGAACACGCCAAAATAGTCTAGGTAAGTATTAATTATTAGACCCTGAACCCTTGCAGCATGAGCTTCTAGTACACCAAAGCGAGACGAGTCCTCTGTCTGATCCTAAACCCTAAACTACCCTAAACCCTAAACAGGCCCTAAACCCTGAACCCTCGTAGGATGAGCCCAAAGAGAGTCAGTCCTCTTTCTGATCTACCGAGATCTGGACCACGGCCAGCCCTGCTGAAGTGGATCAGCTCAGATGGGCTTTCTGGTTCTTAGTAGGGAATGGGGGCATGGGTTATTGGGACTACCATTGGGGATTATATACGGACTACTATAAGGATCCATTCCCCCAGACAGATGGGCTTCTTCGGGATCCAAAGGGGTTGGGTTCAGGGCACTAGGGTACTACGGTTGATGGACAAAATCCTGCATGACCCTAAGGACCCTAAACTATGGGAATTATGGTATATTCCTTATAATGGGTAATGCAGGATTTTGTCCATCAACAGTAGGGTTGAGGTTTTTGGGAATTAATGCATTCGCCTTTGGGGTTTAGGGTTTGGGGATTGCGGCTTGAGGGCTTTCGGATGTCGCGGCGTATACAAGACCACCACTAGGCGTCACATCAGCAAGATGTTGCTGGCGTTGCAATGCTCAGCATCAGCATGCTATCCCAGTGGCTTCGGATGCTACCCACAGGCCCCAAAGTAGTTCCTTTTTGGGGTTCATATTTAGAATTCTATAAGGTAATCCCAAAAAGGAACTCTTTGGGGCCTATGGGTAGCATCATCTTTTCCTGTCATCAGCAAATCCTTGAATATGCAAACGACGAAAACGATTCACCCCGAAAGCTGACGCCTAAACGCTGAAACACTGAACTCCCTACTATAGGGGCCTTAATAATTAGAAAAAGATTTTGGGGGATATTATATTATCGTCATAAACAAGGAGCCCCCAAAATAGTGTAGGTAATGATTAAGGCCCTGTGGTACCCCTAAAAAAAGGCGAGCCGCAAAGGCAACTGCAAACCCACGGGCCCAACTGGTCCCAGACCCGAACGCGCAAGCTAGGACTTGTGGTTTCCTTTAAAAGGGTTCTATAGGGATGTAATAGGGTTCCTTCAAAAGGGTTCGATAGGGTATAGAGGGTTCCTTTAAAGGGATCTGATACAAGTGCCAGGGTCTAGGCTGCTGAGTAGGCCCTTTATAATACAGTAAGGGTACCTTAGGGTTTAGGGTACCCTGTTGCCTACTATTCGTTTTTAACAAGGGGACCCTAAACCAAAAAGGGCAAAAGGGTACTACTCAGCAACCTGGTTTCAGAGTTGGAATTTGCAGGCCTTGGGCTATTCGGACTGGCAAGACAGTGGAGTAACGCAAAACCCCTCAACCTTCAACAATGAGTACCCAAGGAAAGCCGTGCACCCGACGCCTTTAGGGTTTAGAGTCTATAGGGTTGACGGCATATCTGGGAGTTTTCGAAAATAGGGGACCCTAATATAGTACCCTAAATAGTAGGGTCCTTATTATTATAAGGACCCCAAAATAAGGTACCCCCAATTTTCGAAAACTCCCATCATCTCCCATCTAAGTATGGCATAATTAAGGCACGTTGGCAGCTCTTGTAAGGCAGATAGTTTAGGAGGGGTGGAGATTTTTTTTTGGCCTTTTTTTTTTTGCTTTTGGGCCCTTGCTTCTCTTCTTTCTTAGGAACGGGGGGCATGGACATGGGGCTGGGACTGCGCCCAAGGGCGCAGGGGGGAGACCCGAGGGCCGGGGCTGGGAT
>BGNK01000322.1:187379-198163 GCA_003297005.1 Symbiodinium sp. clade A Y106 | reverse complement strand
CCGCGCCCTTGGGCGCAGTCCCAGCCCCATGTCCATGCCCCCCGTTCCTAAGAAAGAAGAGAAGCAAGGGCCCCCCCAAAAAAAAAACGGCCAAAAAAAAAAAAAAAGGGCCAAAAAAAATCACCCCCCGTTTAGGAGCCCTGTATATCTCGAGGACGCAAACTGGGTTCCTGAGTAGCCCCTCAACAATAAGTGTACCCTTTTTCCTCCTATTCGGTCTTAATTAGGGGACCCTAAAATAAAAAGGGCAAAAGGGTACTACTCAGGAACCTAGCAAACATAACGCCTTGCGGCTTCTGGGCTTGGGACTCGATGCATTGGAATAGGGCTCGAAGTACGCAAGGTTTGTAATCAAGTACTTCTGGTTACGCATCCGGCAAACGCACACAAATGCCGAATCAAGACAAACCTGCAAGACGCACACACATGACCTTATACACCTTGGAAGAACTTCTACAGGAACTCACATGAGGACACGATTTCTCACCTGTCCGGCCTGGCAAATTCACTTGTAGATCGATGATGGGGTCGAGACCACCGCTTGTACTCATCCCGGGCGCATGTGCAGAAAAGTTGAGTGGAATGAAGTCAGGGGCACATGCTCGATGCTGCTGCTTCTCATTTCCGACCAGGCCGTGGGAAAGATAATTGCACGATCGGAGCTGTGATTGATCGGATTTAAGACGGGGTTGAGGATAAATCTGTAACCATTCTCTAATTTCCCGTTGTCGTTCGTACTCAGGTCAGCAACGCCCTTGCTTGATAGAAGAATGCAGTTGGCGCTTCTTGAACCAGATGATGCGCTATTCTACGACAGCCCCAAATGTCACGACATGCGATCACGCTCATGAAGGGTCAGCTTTGGATCCGGAGATGAACTTTACGCAGAAAGCGACAAGTACATGTCACAGAAGTACAGCCCCCATGGGTCGATGTACCCAATGCAATGGCTGTGGGCTTTGGGCTTCACGGCTTCAGGATTTTGGGGTTTGACGGATTTGACGGATTTTGGGGATACCTGGCTTGGTCACAGAGTCCGTACCTGTACCTGATTACCGGGTATGTGGACTGTTAGGTGTGGCTGGGAATACACGCAGAGGTGATCCCAAAGCGGAAGACAGCAAGATGACGGCTCTCCAAACATATGCAGCGAACAAAACTTTACTGTGTACCAATGATGCAACAGGAGTGTAGATAAGTGAGTCAATGACATCTTTTGGTCTGTCAAAGGCGTCTGGCAAAGTGGGATGCCAATTGCACGGCAGCATTCACACATGCAGCTGCTTGGTGCTGCCTCGAACACGGGTCAACAAAAGCACCGAATCAGAAGGATTCCACTTTGGGGCAAAGCCGCCCATGTATGAGGGATTCGGATACAGCTTACTAAAAAAAATGTAGCCTGACCTAGCAGCACCTACTTTTTGTAGGGCCTCTGTGAATTACAGATTAGGGTTCATAATAAGAACCTACAAAAAAGTGGCTTTGGTAGGTTGCGGTATGCAGAAGCGAAATGTTTGGATTTGATCCGAGGCCCCTCCTGCAAACGAGCCCAAACACACCTCACCTCACCTAGTTGCCCCAAACACTAAACGGTTCGGGACTTTCTACTCTGCAATGAAGCGTCCTCTTTGGGTAAGGAATCTTAGGTTTGGGATCCGGAAAGAAGGAAGGTGACCTCCAATTCTGTCGGGGACCTCTTGCTACTCCTCTTGACTCCAGCTCGATACTCGATATCCCACGTCGCAAGTTTGAAACTAAATCAATCAGCACCAATCCTACCACTACGAGGATTACTACTTCTACGACTGCTTCTGCTTCTGCTGCTACTACTGCTATGGCTGCTGCCAGTTCTACTACATCTACTACCACTACTACTACGACTACTCCTACTACTACTACTACTACGACGACGACAGCCACGACGGCGGTGACGACGACTACGACGACGACTAATGCTACTGCTACTGCTACTGCCCACCGCCTACCGCCTACCGCCTACCGCCTACCGCCTACCGCCTACCGCCTACCGCCTACTGCCTACTGCCTACTGCCTACTGCCTACTGCCTACTGCCTACTGCCTACTGCCTACTGCCTACTGCCTACTGCCTACTGCCTACTGCCTACTGCCTACTGCTACTGCTACTGCTAACGCTACTGCTATGCTACTGCAACTACCATTACTACTACTACTACTACTACTACTCCTGCTGCTGCTGCTACTACTACTACTGCTGCTGCTGCTGCTCCTACTACTACTACTACTACTGCTACTACTACTACTACTACTACTACTACTACTACTACTACTGCTACTGCTACTGCTACTGCTACTGCTACTACTACTTACTACTACAAATAATAGTACTATTAGTAAATCCTAATAGTAATAATATTGATAAAAATAGTAAGCATAACTTTCACAGTAGCAATAGAATAACAGTAAATATATCAATAATAAATCAGAGTGACAAACAATCATAAGAACAATAACACATATAACAACAAAAAACAATGATAATGCCGAGCCTAAGGAGAATGGTAGTAAATGGCAATGAACAAAATGATATCAGCACCGTTCATACTATAATGATAACAGTATTAGCATTCCGTCAACTGCACCAAGCGTAGCAGCGGTCACTATGGTGTTTTGTCTATGTATGCACATGCAAAACACGGTATTCGTTCATATTCCCAAATCAGCCGGCTAAGTGTGTGTAATTGTAGGCCTGATGCTCCCTACCAGCTGAAAAAGCAAAGATGCGGTCGAGTGCCTCCGAAATGTTCCTGGATCGCAACATGGGGCCATGTTTAGGCTTTCGAGGATTTTTGAACAAGGCAATAAACAGAGCCTGCTTGAATGATACTCACACTCATAGGTTCGCAGGCATGCAGGACTGATGTCCCAGCTGCATTGGCCGTGTCTTGGGCATCCTGGTTGGTCACTACATGATGCATGCACCCCTCGAACTCGCTTCTACATGAGCCTCTGCAAGCATGGACGGCGACCCCGCCCAGCAAACTGCCTCCCGTGCATGCTGATCCGACACACAGTACACTGTATGTTGCGTTAAGGTACAGGGGCTCATCAAGACAGCGAGCTCGGGCAGGATTTCATGTAGGCAAGCTAGCCATACCTTGGAAGGAGGACGTGCTGCTTAAACTGGCCAACGAAAATGCAATGGCCCATGAAATCCAGAAACCGGTCTTTGCCACGCATTGCTCGCGTTGGTGAGAAAAGCAGTGAAACATGCTGAGGGGATCTTTGTTTCGTCCAGGGAAGAGGGCAGGACACACTCCAGGTTTGTGTCAAGTCCGTGCAAGTTGCGGATCACTCTTTCTAAGGGGTCTGGGAAAGAATCCTACAACAAATTTAGGAACTAGGTGGGGCTTTTAAAGCCTTTGAAAAATATTCGTAAATCGGATCCTCTTAAGCCCAATAAGGGAAAATCTAAAATGTCCCAAAGCCCTACCTAGGGAAGGTTCTATCAGGGCGTTTCCGAAAATAGGGGACCCTAATATAGTACCCTAAATAGTAGGATCCTTACTATGAGGACCCCAAAATAAGGTATCCCCAAAGGTTCGGAAAATTTTTACCAAGGCGTTTTGGGTTGTAGGTTTGTGCGGACGGCCCACCGTGAGTGTTTTCTCTAAGTAGGTACTTGGGTTTAGGATAGTAGTTAAGTAGCTCAATATTTAAGAGAGTATATGATTACTAGGTACTTGGACCTTTTGGGTTTTGGCAAGGCAGTCGTAAGGTTAGAACTCCAGCTAGGACCTTGGGGAACATTATGGCTTTGTTGAAGCTTGCAACTTGACGGCATAAGTGTGCTAAATGGTTTAGGGGGTTCTCCAGCTCATTATAGCCATTATTCCCTGACACCTGGCATCGTTGTCCTCAACGCCTCATCCTTGTGATGGTGAAGGAAGCTCACTTGTGTGCCCGGAAGTGAGTATGCGGAACTCGTCCTGCACATGTAGACAAAACATCGCTTGCGGATGGTCGATGCATGAGGGTTTAGGGGCAGGGTCCCAGCGTCTGTTTTGGTTCCTGATGCAAAAGCTAGAACCATCCTTGAATCCCGAACAAGTGAAAGTCTCAAAGCCAACAGCCTCGGTATGCTAAATTAGGAGACTTCGCTCTCTTCAGCTCAGCGCCGTTTGGGCTCTTGCCAAGACATTGAATTTCGGGTTGCGAAACCCTAAACCCTAAACCCCAGGATTCTTGGCTTCGATAGCTTGGGGGATTTTGGGTTCAGAGTTCCAGGTTGTCTTGCGACTCTGCACTTATCCCCAAGGCTCCATGTACCCATAGTCATATAGTATGTACTTAGGCCTTAAAGTACCCATATAGGGACCCCTTTAAGGCATGAGTATCTACTATAAAGGTACATGGAGCCTTTGGGTATCGTCCATTGCGTGTAAGTGCCGACAAAGGAATGAGGCTGCTTGCTTGCCGTTTTCTCAATCCATATGACCCTGTCATCTTGAAAACGTGTTTCAGATGCTGAGCACTTGCATACTCCACGGACCAGAAGACGACGATGTCTTGTTTTGCCCGGAAATGATGGACAGCTGTTGTGCAAAATCCCCAAGGTTATATGACCCTAATGTTCCAAGCACTGCTTATTGCTACTGGACTGTGGGCCCCTTTGTGTATAGATGATGGCTACATGAACCCTCAGTTGCCGGTTCAACATAAGTAATTACCACCGCTTCGTGAGGGCTCCATGTTCTGTAGTCGCTTCGGAACTGACAGCACCGGATAGATACTCTCTGTGAATCATGGTCTTACCCTAAGGCTCCATGTACCCATATAGTATATACTTAGGCCTTAATACCTATATAGGGACCCCTTTAATTAAGTATCTACTATAAAGGTACATGGAGCCTTTGGGTTAACACGGTTAGCTCTACACTACCACCCAAGACCCAGAAATGCAAATCGCAAGCCACGAGCCCTTACCTAAAGCCTGAAGTGAAGCTTCAGATTCGGGTATACAGGGCTTTTAAGTAACCAGGGCGAAAAAGTATAAACTGTTATTTCATAATGGCTCATTGAAGAAAAAAGTATTAAAGTATGGTACTCCAAGACCCAGTTTAGGGGTTGAAATAGAATGCACAACCCTGATCTGAATATCGATGGTTGAATCCTGGAGCGAATAGCCCTCTTTCGGCAGAACAAGGGATCCTTGACACCGGGATCACATCGAGCGAGGGCCGTGAAGCCATCCTGAGGCATGTTTCGGTGTAGGCTTGTGGCGAAAAGGTCTCGGGACAGTGTTTAGGGTTGAGGGTGACAAAGCTTCCGGCGCGCTGCTGGATATCGGTGCAGCGTGTCCATCTGCGGCTTGCCCTCCTTTTGTGACCGCAATTCAAGACAGTCCACAAGAACTGCAGTGTTTCTCAATCCCCTCACCACATGATATACTGCTCAGAACTTCGGTGCTCAGGCTCAGGTTTAGTGCGAACTATTGAATTACCATCCTTACCCGGATTAACATTTCCATCGCCGTCAGAAGACTCAAAACACCGACTTTAATCACTATGCAGTAAATGGAATAGAAGTGTTGGGCATATGCCTTACCAACTGTAACTATAAGTGTATAAGTGAGTATATTTGGAGAAATACGAATGACCGCCAATTGGTCCTCCCTCTCTGAAAACCTGCTCAAGAACTCGTATTAAGATACCATAGTAGATATGTATAGTCACTGTACAAAGAGAGTTTCTCATCAATTAAGACGTAACTGAAAAAACTATCTGAATAATCATCATTAACAAAGAGCCTACAAATCAGAGCTCCAAATATCCTCCCCACCGGCAAATAGGCCTCGTCTTTGCACTTTGTGAGCGCCCCATGTTGAAGGAGCAGCTGGGCCACGGGTAAGTGGGCCTCGGCACGGCATGCGTGTGAAACCCTCTTAGCCCGAAGTGTTCGGGTACCAAAATGAAATTGCTTGACTTTAGGGAGTTTGGGGCCGGAACTGAAGGTTAGTATACAAGGGAGTATTCACTGCTTAGGTATATATTGGCATCCTTAGGGCAAAAATTCTCAAGACACCTGAAACAACATGATACATATCTCTCCGCCGGCCTCATCCACCGCAAGCATCAGCGGCGTCGAGAGGTCGGGCAGCACCTCGAGATCAAGGGCTTCGGCTGGGTTTAACAAATTAACAGGGCTTTAATGGGTCTTGAAGGGTATAGACACATAGGGTTTCAATGGGTTTGTGGATGAGGCTTCCTTCATAGGGTGGGGCGAATGGCGTCGTTCGGGGCAGAATGGGTCGATTCCACGTGCCTAGGGTTTAGGGTAAAGGGCAAAGGAACTCAAGCTCTTCACGATCCGGCGCTGTGTGGTCTGGGAGCCCATGGGGGCATCAGCCCCAGCGCCACCGCAAGCCGAGCCCGGCATGGAGGGATGCTAGGCAGGGCTCTCCACATTGCGTGCAAGCCTTGAGATCGTACAACCTCCACAAGAACACTTGGCTCTTTCGGCAGTTTTGGCAAGCCAGGACCAAGTTGGGTCCTGGTCCCAGCAGCCTCAGCAGGCTTCTGAAGCGTTTGCTTCTCCATGCACTGCCGGCTCAGGAGGTGGCTGTCGCGACTTCGCAGGATGTCCGGCGCGAAGAGTGTGCGCCACTCCACCCGTGGGAACATCATGTAGAGGAAGTGCAGCATTGGAGTGGGCACTGCAGCAATAGACATACTTCTCAGCATGTGCGCAGCACGAAGCGCTTGCTGTTCCTCCAGCACTTCCAAGACATGAATGAGCTGGCCAATATCCACGGTTGCGGACACGTTGGGTTCACGGTACAAGAAATTGCTGACCTGCATGCATGTTTTTGTGTTTATATACACAGAATGTATACATATCATGTATACATGTGTTGTATATGTATATACATATATATATATACACACACACGTATGCATGCATGTGGGCATGTATGCATGCATGGATGTATGCCTGTATGCATGTATGCATGTAGGCCTGTAGGCAAGTATGATTGTATGCATGTGTGCATGCATGCTTGCCCGCATCTATGCCTACATGATCATGTAAGCGTGCATGCATGCTTGCTTGTTTTGTTGATTGTGTTTGCTTGTTTGTTTGTTTGTGTGCTTGCTGTAAGTTTGCATGTATGTATGTACTTATGCAAGACAGTGAGTACATACTACATTGTTACATACATGCATACACAAATACGCGTACATGCATATATGCATGCATACCTACATGCAAGCATACATGCATACACACTTGCTCATGCATGTGCGTGAGTATGTATGTATTTGCATATGTATGTATGTATGTACGTATGTATGAATATATGCATGTATGTATGTATGCATGCATGTTGACATGTATGTATATACAGAATATATAAACGACATATGTATCTCTGTATATATACACATACATATATGCATATGTGTGTGTATGGAGAGAGATAGCCCGATACTGTATTTCAGAATATCCCCTTGCCACTTTAACCGTTTGCTCTGCAGTCCATGGCCACGGGCATCGGGCGGGGCTCAGGACTAGGGGGACCCGAAACCAGATGCACAGATTTGAGCTTTAGGGCTTTTAGGGTTCAGGGTTTAGGGTTTAGGGCTTTGTGTCGGGAAGACACAGGAAGCATGCAGCTGCTGTAAGCTATCCTGAGGTCAATTTCTCTAGCGTCTGAAATCCCCAACGAAGAGCAGTTGAAGGCGACTGTGCACCGTGCCACATTCGGGTCTGCCTGATGCTCAAGCAGAAGCTGTGTCACCTGGCTCAGGGCACGATGAAACCACAAACGCAAGAGTTAGAGTTGAACAACTCGCAAGGCCAAGCCCGAACGAGGCTTTGGAAGCCGAATCCTTGAAACCCGACTCTCGAACCGTCTCGTGGTCGGCTAAGCAGCACTTTTGTTGGTGGATAACCTTGTTAGCAGTGGGTCCTATGATAAGACAAAGGCAACCAGAACAAGGTCCCTGACGGTCTCGGCAAAACGTCAGGCTTCGGAACATAACATCATGCTTGATTCGGTATCGAGGCACTAAAAGTACCCTTGAACCCCAAATGCGAACCCCTAGAGGCACTGAAGCCCCAAACCATTGGTTCAAACAGCCGCCTAAGGAATCCGATGCCAAAAGACAAAGAGGTTGCAGTTGCTTCGCGGACCTTTTTACATCCCAGAGCCCAAAACCGAAAGCCCACACCTCAGCACAAAACCCGAAACCCTGAACCCTTAGCCAGGTTGGCCCCCAAAAAAACCCCGGAGTGTTCGAACATGAAATGAACTACTCTTAAGCCCAAGAGCGACCACATGCTTGATCTCTCCAAGGCCTACCTGGCCTGCCTGCATCGTTCTATGTGTTAGGGATCCTAAACCCTAAACCCTAGACGCCCAATGTGGGCAGTTGTCAAAATTAAGGTCCCTTTTTGGGGTACCCTAAATACTAGGTGCCGTATTATAATAGGCCTAAACCCTAAACCTTAAACCTTAAACCCTAAACCCTAAACCCTGAACCCTAAGCCTTAAACCCTAAACGCTAAACTCTAAACCCTGAAAGGGACCCAAAACGGGACCATAATTTTTGACAGCCACCCATGTAGACCACTGAGCTCCAAACTCCCAGCAGATAGCAGGCTTATGGGCTTTAGGGTTGTGGTACGGCATAAGGGTACTATACGGGTAACTATAAGGGTACTATAGGGGTGCTATAAGGCTTACTATAAGGGTTACTATAAGGCTTACTATAAGGGTACTATAAGGGTTACTATAAGGGTTACTATAAGGGTTACTATAAGGGTACTATAAGGGCAACTATAAGGGTTCCTATAACTTAGTTGGTGAGTTCATAAGCCCCAAAAAGTGTACACTTTCAGTTTTATAGTGGGGTAAGATTATCCCAAAAAGTGTAAAGTGCATCCACTCAGCTACTAAGATAAGGAGGGTTACTATAAGGGTACTATAAGGGTTACTATAGTAGGAACACCCCTCAAAAGAGCGAGACCGCCTCGAAACCTTTACGAAACAAGAGATCCTGTCTACCAGGGCCTTTCAGGAATCCTTAAAGGATCCTTTAAGGGCTCCTTTAAGGGTTCCTTTAGTACCATAACTATGGGTTACTATACCAGGACCCTCCTTGTACCCTCAAATAGGGGTATATGGTCCCAAATAAGGGGCATTCAGGGTCTGATAGAGGGTAGATGGAGGGTCTAGGTATGCGCGCGGCTGATGCATGAGTTCTACTTGTCGCATCGAAGCCGCACAGCTCGCAGTGGAATGTCTTTTTTTGGTTCGCGTCCATCCGCGGGACTTCTTCCTCCCCCTCCTCCTCCTGTTCCTGGCACTTTCGGCGGGCTTCCTCGTAGGCCTTGAGCCGCCGAGCAACTTCCTCGTCGCCCAGTTTGTCCTCTTGTGCTTTGCGGTAGTGGTCCCTTAGCTGCGGAGCATTCTCCAGCGCTATCTCACAACCTCCACGTTTGGGTAGTTTCGGCGCTTGCGGCCTAAAATGCCTAATCGCCATGGAGTCTAGAACGTTTCCTAAACCCTTTATAAACTCTAAATTCTTCTAAACCCTACCTTAACCCTGAAGAACCTACCTTTTTAAGGACATATATAAGGAAATCATAATAAGGAACCCTAAAAAGGTAGGTTCTTCAGGGTTAAGGTACACCCTAGACCCTACACCCTGAGGAGCTTCCGAAGGCTCTCGCGCCTCCTGCGAGCCCGCAAAGGCACCTTAATGAGTCTAAGATCGAGTTTAGGGTTTCATGGTTTAGGTTCGGGGCTTAAAGTTTACAGGGTTTAGGGTTTGGGGTTTGGGGTGTTTTGACAACTGGCCAAGAATCTCACACTCACCGATGCTCAGAATGTTACAAGCAGCCCGGCTGCGGGTTCGCATCTTCCGACTCAGCTCCATACCCCTCAACAAAAATGTTGCATGAATTTGCCGCGGCAGGCGTCAGTGTCGAGGAAAATACGTTCGAGATGCAATCTCGTCTATCTACAGGCTTTCTTCGTGCTTGTCAAGTTCCAGGATAGCGCCTGCTTGTGAAAGAGGTCTCATGATTTGGGTCTGTATTTTTGCTGTCGCGCTAGGCAGCAAGACTTAGGGCTTGGAGGCTGAAGGTTTTAGGAGCCCGAGATGGCATTCAGCACGTTTTTCACACTCAGCCTGCAGACTGACTCCGCGAAAGGCATCGTTCTGGCATCGCAGAGGCTTGGACCTGGCGTGGCTTACTTGAACCGGAAATTCGGGCTTCGGATTTAAGCGTTTTGGGCTTCAGGGATTTACGGCTCAAGGTGCTTACGCCTTATCACCTCGATGGTCTATCGGGCTCAGATCGAGGAGTCTTCTGTGACTCGCAAACGGTGGACAGTTTTGGCTTCTCCTTCGGGCCCTGAATTCCCTGAATCTGAGGACCTGTGGCCAAACATCTGACTGGAGCCGCAACAAGCCGTACCATAGGAGCATAGGGTCTGTACAATTACCGTTCTTATCGGTCCTTGTCATAAGGTCCCCCTTAACAAGGCATCCCGTTGAACAACATGTACTACTGTATCCAAATGAGGTCCGCACGAGGAACTGCATTGGTAAAGCCAGTCTTCGCTCTCCGAAACCCTACGTGTGGTCTCCATTTTAGTTCGTTATGTGGTTTAACCAAGTTTTCATTTAGAATCCTATACAGGAACCCCAAGAAGGAAGTACTCCTGAAAGGAAGTACAATGGAGACTATAGGTAGAATCAAAAACTACCCCCCCCCCCCCAAAGCCACAAAACCGTA
>BGNK01000322.1:149889-187279 GCA_003297005.1 Symbiodinium sp. clade A Y106 | reverse complement strand
GGTTTTGTGGCTTTGGGGGGGGGGGGGGTTGGTTGTTGATTCTACCTATAGTCTCCATTGTACTTCCTTTCAGGGGTATTTCCTTTTTGGGGTTCCTGTATAGGATTTTAAATAAAAACTTGGTTAAACCACAAAAGAACCCAAAAAAGAAAGTACTCCTAAAAGAAATTAAAAGGGAGACTATAGAGAAAAACAACAACCAACCCCCCCCCCCCCCAAAGCCACAAAACCGTAAACGGCACTCAACCATTTGAGTAGTTCTCTACATTAGGGTCACGGTTATGGTCCTATTTACAGGGTGCCGTCCTAGTTTGGGGACCCCAAAAGGAGACCCTAATTTAGAGAACTACCATGAACTACCCATGTGGGCTCTTCTTCGAGGTTCCAGTTCGGCTCCCACCAGTACCTCGCCGGCCGGAGAAAACAGTGGGGCCATGTGACCGAATGCCTCGGCGACAAGCCTCAGCTGGGTGGTGCTAAGTTGCGGAACTTAACTTGTTTAAGTCTACAGTAAAAAATGGCTTCCATATAATGGTAACTTATGGTTAAATTCCTTTACAAGAACCTAGTCAGGCTTCCGCAGCTCCCGGCCCCAGAGACTGAAACATCCCCATAGCTCGGGTCATTATTGGGGCTGCTGTCATAATCTGTGGATTGTACTTGATCATCAGTCCTAAACCCTACACCCTACCCATAGGCCCCAAAGTAGTTCCGTTTGGGATTACCTTAGAGACAAAATGAACCCCCAAAAAGGAACTACTTTGGGGCCTATGGGTATCATCTCCAAACACCCTCAACCCTTCAACCTTAAACCCTTCACCGCCTGTTGGTTGGCTTGATCTCATTTAGGGTTTATAAGGATTTCACCCGGCACACGGTTCGAAGCCCCAAGGCCCTATATTCAGGAAAACCCATGAATCCTTCAACCATTACCCTTACTCGCATTCCCCCTGAACACGAACCTTGTAAGGGCCCCCAAAACCCCATACTTTGGCCATAAAGAATATACATAGGAAGACCCTTGAGGCCAAACTAGATACTATGCATCTACCTAAACGTCATGAAAGCGTAGTCTATTCAAGAGAACACTGGAAGAAGATCTCAACCCTACAAAATACAACCCCACAGCACCCCCTACAGCTTCGTCTGCCAAAACTCTTGACCCTAAACCCTAACACGCTAAGCCCTAAAACCCTGAACCCTCAGCTAAACCCAAAACCCTATAGGGGCTTATAAACCCAAGACCCAAACCCCCGTAGGCCCTAAACCCCTAAATCCCATGCCGAGGTGCGTCGGGGTCTTCCCTGCGTTATTTGCGCGCTCTGGCTCTGCTTTTGCCTGGTCGATGGAACCCAAGGGCACCAGGTACCCAAATAGCAAGTTAATAGCCATGTGATATGTAGCCCAGTAACCTACTACTGTTGATGGACAAAATCCTGCATGACCCTAAGGACCCTAAACTATGGGAATTATAGTATATTCCTTATAATGGGTAATGCAGGATTTTGTCCATCAGCCGTATTACCGGAGGATCCTCCTTATAAGGACCCCCCAAAATAAGGTACCCCTATTTTCGGAAACTCCCATGTAGCCCAGTAACCTACTATTACCGGAGCCTGAGAGGAAAAAATCCCCTTATTCTGAAGCCCAATAAGGTAGGGATATCCCCTTAAAATGCTTATGCTTATGTGCTTTTTGGGTCCCTAACCAGAGGAAAAGAGCAAGGGAGAACGGCAAGGGGAAAACAACACCCGGGAAACCAAAAGTTCGGGCTCAAGGTTGCAGATTGAGCTCCTCCAGGACACCCCAATGGCCCTTTAATGGGGCCGTAATGGCCCTTAATAGTCGGTATTTGGGGAATATTAGAGGGCAGTTGGGGGGTCTAGGCTGTTTGTGCTTAGGCTTACGGGTTCAGGGTTCAGGGTTTAGGGTTTAGGGTATAGGGTATAGGGTTTAGGGTTTAGGGTTTAGGGTTTAGGGTGTAGTGCTTATAATGGGGCTTATACTGTTCGGTGCTTTTGGTTGCCTTTCTCCATGTAGCTAGCTAGAACTCCTCTACCAGGATGTTCCATGTTTTGGGGGTGTCGTATACCTTGAACTACCATGACCCAGGTTTTTTGAATCCTTATGAACCCTAATATGGAATTTGTCGGGAACCTACAAAAAGAGTGTTGTTTGGTGGTGTAAGGCGAGGCTCAAGATTTTGGGGTTCTGGCAGCTCCAGTGCCTCCTAGTAAGTAAGGTTATTATTAGGGTACATATACTAGCTTATAACTTATAACTACCTATAACCCCGGCCCGATTAAGGTACTCATAACCACATTTTCTAGTCACTAGTCCCATGATCCCCCGAGCAGTGCCTCCAGTAGCACCGCAGCAGCTTCCCGGCTGCCACACGCCGCGGCGCGCAGAAGGGGCGTGTCGCCGGCGACACAGATGCAGTCCTCGCTTCCATGAGGGGTCCATGCAGCATCTGTATACAGTCTTTAGCATTGGCTTGGCTTCGTGGGTTTGAGCTTTGGGGATTTAGGAAACAAAAATAAAGGAATTTCGGATGATTATCATAGCTTTGGCGCGGGTTCCGGAAATCAGAAGTTCCACGACACATACAAAGCTTTCGGTACTTGACGTCCCGGCATCTGAAGGTGGAGTGCTCGGAGCTCACCGGTGAGGATGCGCGGTTTGAGCTCAAGGCCATTGTGTTCTAGGAGAAGTCATTCACCGACGCAAATACTGCAATCACTACACCCTAAAACGTAAAACACGGCGCCCCAATGTCTCATCTCTGAACCATACTGGGGAACCCCCACATCCTAGAGCCCCATCGCTAAACGCCAGGAAGGTGGCAGTCCTTGTCTGCCGTGACAGATAGCACGAGTTGCACCTTTCATAGGGGCCCTGAGGGGGGTAAGGGGAGGGGGGTAGGGGACTATACTTCCTTAAATAGGCCTTATTAGGTCTAAGGCCCCCTCCCCTTACCCCCCTAAGGGTCCCCATGAACCCTGGCAGCCACGAAACTGGGGGGGGTTTCGGGGGGAAGTTCCCAAGGTTTGGGCTCAGATGGTGGGCTCCATGAGTTTATAAGGCTTACCCATAGGCCCCATAGTAGTTCCTTTTTGGGATTACCTTATAGGATTCTACATATGAACCGCAAAAAGGGAGCTATTATGGGGCCTATGGGTAGGGTTCAGGGTTTAGGTAGTTGTGCGAATTGCTCCGTGAAAGAAGCGATCAATCTGTGTCGCCTCAAGCACAAAATCCTGGGACCCTCCTCGTAAACCCTAAACGAAACCCCCATAAACCCTAAACCCTAAACCCTAAACGAAACCCCCATAAGCCCTAAACCCTAAACCAAACCCCCATAGCCCCAACACCTGAAACCAAAAGTCGATCCGTGATCCCCCTAAGACATGAGCAATACACCCCGAACTGCCTCGTACCACGGAGCCTGACACTAAGCTCGACGAGAAAGCATCACGAGCCCAAACCCTTACAAACCCCAAACTCTCCAGAATTCGAAGGCCCAGAGGCTCGGAATCAAAACCCTAAACCCTAAACCCCTAACCCTGAAACCGAACCCGTAACGGACAAGAGCTTCTAAAGGGGGCTAAGTCATTGGGGCCAAAAGCCTGAAACTCACCAAGGCTCCCTGTGCCTACATAGTATGTGTATATATATATATATGCATGAGCCTTAAAGTGTATCTATCTAGGAGCCTTAGGGAGCGTGAGTCCTTACAACCCTCAGCGCTGAACTCCCAAACCCACACCCCTTAGCACTGAAGCATCGACATGCCAAGGTGCTGCTTCTGCACAACCCGACTCCGCAGCGGCATGGAGAGGCGATGCACCATCAGCTGCCATCCTAAGATTCAGGTTTCAGGGTGTGGGGGTTTTGGGGTTAGGGCTTATAGGGTTTAGGGTCGACTAGTCCATGGTTGGGACAGCATTAAACAATCTAGTGTCAATGCCTTCTTAAAACAATGTAGAATGGTCCCTTCTAGGATCCTTTTTATGAGGGTGCCGCACTATATGTGCTAAAAAAGGATCCTAGTTTAGAGAACTACCCTTGTAGTACCCGTATAGAAACCCGTATAGATCCCTTTGAGGAACCCCAGTACCCATAACAAATACAAATTGCACATGTTGCCCAACCCTGACAAAGTTTAGGGCTGTTTTTTCAGCGACTCAAGAGTGCAAAAGTGTAGGGTTTATGGCTTAGGTCTGAGAGCTGAAAGCTTGCTGGCCACAAGCATTTGCCAATTCTTTTGTGTCTCGCGGACTGTCGCAGGCCCAACCCGACCCAAACCAAGTACAACTTCAGATGGCACCGGGATTCTCAACCCCAAATCAACGGGCCCGTGGGGGATACCTACCCAAACCATAATAAGCATTCCTACTATAGAAACCCTACTCTCTACTATAAAGGTACCTAGGATCTTCAAGGAACTATTATATGATTATATGCACAACCCCAAACTCCTCTTTCTGAACCGCTTTCGAGGTTGCATCCTCAAGGACTTGAGAAATCTGAAGCCCGGCTGTTGGGGTAATGTAGGAACCTGATTAAGAAACCTTGGGCCTTTATTAGGGTTCCTTATATGAATCCTACTGTTTTGGTGCAACACTTGCTGCCGCCATGAACTTTGGCTTAATGCAGCGGAGCCTCAGCATTGTCGACGCACGAGCTTCCAGCAGTAAGCGGAGTGCGTCCTGAGTTTCTTGGACCTATTCGAGGCTTCTAGGATATACAATTTCCCTAAACCCTAAACGTAAACCGTAAACCCTAAACCCCTAACCCTGAACCCTAAATGTAGGAATTAGGGGGGTTTGGACTGATCGCTGTGCAGACTTTAGACGTTCGCAGATTGGTGGTTTCGGAGCAGCTGCAAAACCCTCTACCGAATCCCCAGGTGTCCAGGCCCCATGTTTAAATGCTAAACCCCATGTGCCCCAAAACCAAGGCCAAACTTAATTAATCATGGGCTTTAAGTAAAAACTTCAAGTCCATACTTCTTCGCGTCGAATGCTGTTCTTGGAATAAACTGCTTGTAGAGCCCGACAAAGCCCTTGTCGAACCCTTACGGAAACCACTCAGAACCGCTTAAGATCCCTATGATACCCTTCTACGACCGTTTCAGAACAGTCCTCAAACCCTTCGACAATCCCTTCAAGGCCCTTCAACCATAAACCCCAAATCCTTCATGCTACCAGAAAACCCTAAACCCTAAACCGTTCCTAGAAATTCGAAACTCGAGAACGGGAGTCGCAGCTGCCGGCTCTGGCTGCCCGGTAAAGCGGCGTCCGCCCGCCTGAAGTTTGAAGCGATGGCTTGCTTTAAGGGTGCTTAGGGGTTTAGGGTTTAGGGTTTGCTATACCGAACTTGTGGGTTTTTGGAGATACATCTGACAAAACCGGGCAACCCTGAACCTCAACTCGAAACCCCTACTCATCGTTTCAGCTGGGGTCAAAAGGATAGAAGTCGGGATCCACACCATTCGGGCCCTTGTAGACAGGGCATTTATGAACCACCGTGGCCTTGCAAGGCGCTGAAACATCGGGCTTTTAGCTCTCGCGGCTTGAAGCCGTTTTTTTAACAAGAGAAGCCACAATTTGACCACGAAAAGTAAGCCAACCAGCAATTGACAAAACAAGGTGAAGACAAAGCATGTACAAAAGATGCCACATCAAGACATGTAGCAGCAAAATGCAGACTTTATAACCAAAAACATAGACTTCAACATCCGTGTATCGAGGCTTTTACAAATTGAAAGGCTTGAAAACTCCTTCATGGATTCAGAAACCTTATAAAGACTATAATTATAAAAGGGAACTGAACAGAGTCAGATCTTCAAACAGATCTGGAAAGGCTTCACAGGTTTTCGGTAAGGGGAAGGGGGGAAGCCCTCGATCCAGGGAATGCGGGTGGAGGGGGAGGGGGTGGGCTGTGGTCCAAGAGATCAAGAAGTCAGCAAGACAGTAAGAGTCAAGAAGGTGTTTTTTCTTGCCGAAACCCGAACCATGTCTTCTAACATGGAACTGAAAAATCAACAAGTTTCAATGAGATTTATCCAGATTGAACAAGTGTTTATCAGATTTGCCGGGTCATGCCAGAATTGCAATCATGTCTCCTAAGATTGCCTAAGATTCAATAAGATTTCACGGGGTAAGTGAACAGCATCTTTGACTGCAAACAAGCTTCAATAAGATGTATATCCCTGAAACCCAAACCCCAAGCCCCGTGTGCCGCCTGAGTCTTGGCGGTCGACGTCGCTGCGGCTCTGAAGCAGCAGCTTGAAAACCTCAGCGGTTTATCGACGGAACAGCCGTTTGGAAGTCCTAGCTCGCAGCGTTTACGTTTTCAAGGTTGAGGATTTGCTGGCTTATGGTTTGGGGGTTTAGCTTCGAGTTTAACTTTAAGCATCGCTCTGAGGGGTGAAAGTATCTGGTAATTCGGCATTTGAATTCGAACTTCGGTGTTTGTAAGCTATAGTATAACCAGAGGGACTCTGTAATCTCCTATCATTCAATATATACCCATAGGCCCCAAAGTAGTTCCTTTTTGGGACCACCTTTTAGAATTCTAAAGATGAACCCCCCAAAGGAACTACTTTGGGGCCTATGGGTAGGCACTCAAAGTTATTGCCAAATGCGAGCCCGAAAATCTTCTAGGAGACCCTGAAATTCATCCCCCCAGGCCCAGATCAAGGAGGGTCGATCGTACAGCAGAAGCCAAAAAGTTGGAAACCCCATAGCCTCAATCCTTAAGAGTAGTGTATAGGGAATCCCAGCACTATTTGGCCTTAATCCGGTTTCCAACTTTATGGGGTTTACTGTAATGTAAAGAAAAGGATTGCCGGAGGTATCATAACGGGTTTTATGGGTTTATTAAGGGTTTGAGTATGGGACAACATGTGAGGAAAAAAGGACATCGGATGCAGCTGTACGGTGTTTGGGTTTGCCAGATGGATCTTGTCAAAGAGCTTCCAACTCTTTCTGGCGGGTACTGTACGGTTTAGGGTTTAGGGTTTAGTAGGGTGATGTCGAGATTCTTGAGCCGACGAGGACTCGACGGCGGCATGGAGCGGCGTAGTACCTCAGATGCGTGTTCTTGTTCAATGCAAAGGACCCTTCTTTATGTCTGAGCAGGCAGTCAAAAGGCTCACCCCAAAGAGAGCTGCACCGCACAAGTCTCAGATGCAGTTTACAGTTTAGGGTTGAAGGTTGCGGCTAAGGCATTCACATCTCCCCAAGGGTCCAACTGATCCTTACTTGTGGCTCTTGATAAACAAACAGGACCCATGTGGACCTTTAGGATATGTCGCTTTTCTCCAAGGGTTACTCCTTTCCTGGGAAAGCACCCGAAACAACAACCCTGACAGTACCCTGAAATCCACAAGAATCGAGGTCCTTGGAGGTATTCAGTGGGCCAAAGGGTCCTATGTACCGATATAGTAGAATGTAGGGGTTCAATATTAGGAATTACTATTCTGACTTAGGGAAGTATCCACCCAAAGGGTCCAAGTACCCTCAAAAGGCACATTGGCAGATTTAGGGAAGTATCCCCCATAACAGTACATAGGACCCTGTGGGTGGGCCTTGGTGGTCTGCCAACTCCATGGAAGCTTTGGCTTTCACCAGCAGCTCTGCAAGAGCGAATCGCGCCTGTTCGGATTCGGCTTTAGGGTTTAAGGCTGGCAGGCTCCTCTGAATTCCCAAAGGGTCCTAAGGACCTATATAGGGGATACTTACCCAAACCATAATCGGTATTCCTACTATAGAGACCTTGCTTTCCACTATGTAGGTACTTCGGACCCTCGGGGATTTGACGGGTACTATTTGGGCACTGCCCCCATACAGTAACAGTCTATAATAGGGCTACTGCTAGGGGCCTAATATATCTATACAATGAATATTCTTCAACTGTTATTGAGTGGGGGCAGTATCCAAGGTACTATAATGGTCCAAAGGGTTCTATCGATACGGGGACCTGAAGGGCTTCTACAGGGTCCCACGTTCCGACATCGAGAGGTTCTTCCTTAGTTGCTGAGTTCAGAAGCCCCCCAAAAGTGTAGACTTTTAGTTTTATAGTGGGGTAGTATTATCCCAAAAGTGTAAAGTGTATCCACGCAGCTACTAAGCTTCTAGGGGTAGCTGTTTCAGGGATTCAGGGGTCGTTAGGCTTCAGAATGCGGATCTTATTTCCTGCAGTTCAGGTTCCACTCTTTTCAGAAACTCTCATACCAACAAACACCATTTATCTAAGGCTGTTTTCTGCAGTACTTCATGCACAGGTACTACTGACAGTGGTGATGATCTGTATGACAGCGGCCGTGAGAGAGATAAGGGGGATCAGAACGACAGTGGGGATGACCAAATGATGACGATGATGCTCCTGGTGGTAGTGATGATGATGGTGGTGATGATGATGACGGCGATGATTGCGACGACGACGACGGCGACGATGACGAGGATGATGATGATGATGGTGATTCTGATGCTGCTGATGATGATGATGCTTAACGGAACTTTCGGGGTTTAGGGGTCAGGATGGTTCTGTTGATAGAGCAACCTGGTAGCCAAGACCGGGAATGCCGGGAATTGCAATCGAGGGATCGAAGAGGTGCGGACGTCGGAAGTTCAGGCGAGAGGCTTGGGGCCTGGGTTTGGGGTTGAGGTTTTGGTGTTCAGGGGTTTAGGGGGTTTAGGGTTTTGGGTTCAGGGTTTCAGGGGTTTAGGAGGTTTAGGGCTTGGGGTTTAGGGTCTGCAGGCCTGAACGGGCCTTACAAGTCGAAGACGTGAGGTTTTGAAACTTTCATTCCGAAGCCCAACACACCCAAAACACAGAAACACCAACATAAGCCCTCAAACTCGTGAACCAAAATTAAATGCCAAGCCCTCAAAACATAGCAATAGCAAAGTCGTAATTCTCTGAAACCCCTTTCCCAACACTGTAACACCACCAACACCGAATTCAGAAAGAGTCCGTTCCTCCATGGCTGCGCGTAGCAACGGCGTGCAGCCGGCAGTGTCAGCCTTGTCCTGCAGAGCGGCAATCGCGACGCGAATAGTCGAACAGTTAACAGTATATAGCACGGTGGCTGTAGTGTTTGGGTATACTGATTGTACAGGGATAGGAAGGGATAGGATTATCTAGCAATGATGTTGTCTCATGGTGTCTGCATTGGTGTACCATCATTCCTCCTAGCATCCTACTCAAATCATTCAGCCCCTTAACATTCGTCATCCTGCAAGGTACCAAAAAGGAATCCTTCGGCCGCTAAACGTGTTCGGTTCGAGGGCTTGGAGACTGGGGTGACTAAGGTTAAGGTTTCAAGGTCTAGGGTCCAGGGTTTAATTTACGTAAACTGACCCAAAACCTTGCAGTCGAACTCCCAGACCAAGTCTCACATGCCTAAGTTTGAGAAACTCACATGAGGTTTCTTCATCCCCAAAAAATAGAAGTTGAAACTTGCAGAATCGACTACCGTATGAGAACCCCAAAAGTTGAAAAGTTGAGTTTACAGCCAATAAGTTTATTACAAGGACCCAAGTATGTGAAGTCCGTCTTTGCTTCCCTGACTTCACCTCAAGGGGTTCAGGGTTTAGGGTTTATAGGGTCTACTTCACCTCAAACCCTAAAGCCCCTCGTGCGAAAGTCTGTCGGTCCGGATCTGCAGAAGCCCGCAGAAGGATCGTGGCAGCCTGCTCGGGCGGAGACAGAAGGCATAGTCTGCGGCATAAGTACCGGGCTCGGATTGGATAAAGGCTTTCTACAAAGCTTTTAAGCAGGGCTGACAGAATTTTCAGAGTTTTATGCAGGTTTGCATGGTAAGGGAGTTTAACAGGCTTTGGCTTTACCAATAGCATTAATAAATTGTAACTCCTTCTTTCTGATCACGTGACAATATATGGTAAGAACCTGACCATAAAAGTAGATAAGTAAGAAATATATTTTTGCAGGCGAAAATTCTAAACCGTAAATTAGGAACTGCAGTGGGCACTGTAGGTCGGGCTTAGAGCATGCAAGGTGTTGATGCCGGTTTAGGGTCTGTAGGGTTTGGGGTTTAGGGTTTATAGGGCTTATAGGGTTTAGGGTGTAGGGTTTGGGGTTTAGGGTTGGGGGTTTAGCCCTGCGGCTTTAGTTGCGCGGCTGGGTTTGTGTCGGTTTTCGGGGTTTCGTGCTTTTTATGTACTGGGAAAAACATTCATTGGTAAGGCTTATGGCTGATACGTCTTCTGACGTCTCGCGTGTGATGATGACGATGACGATGACGATGATTAAGATAGTGCAGTACTACTGCTGCTGCTGTGCGCTGCCCCCAGTCTTGCTACTGCTGCTGCAGTTGCTATTATGATGGTGTGTTTTATGCGCGTGGTTGAGATTTGGAAATCTCGGCGATATTCGGAGGACCAAGGATGCGCAGAGCCGACTCAGCAACTTCAAGATCGTGCAAGCAAGCTTCAGCATTAGACATTAGTTCAGGAGTTGGGAGTTCAGGAGGCACATCAAAAGCTCCTCGCAACAACTGCAGAGTTGCAGTGCCAAGTTGTTTTGTCAGACCTGCTTGCTGACAGGCTGGGCTTCAGACTTTGGGGTATAGAGCTCATGCTGAAGTGTCTTGCAATTTCGGGTGTGAGGCTTCCGACCTGGAGGTTTAGGATTTCAGCTGAAGTGCTGTGCAGCTTCAACTTTGGGTAAGAGGCTTCAGACTTGAAGCTTTAACTTTAGCTTGTGTACTCCAGATGTTATTGGGAAACAGAACATTATTATATAACCCCCCCCCCCCGCACTCCACCCCCCACCCCCTGACCCTGTACCCGAAAGAGCAAGCAGAAAACATCACCGACAACGGCGGAAATGTAACACGGCAACCTGCACAAAGCGCAAGATAGCAAAACAAACGGTTTCACGATGTGAGGAATCTGCTGCGCAACATATGACATACGCGACAATTTCAATGCGAGAACCTCGCGCAGGACGGTGCTTTCAATGCCATGGAGCGGCTGCGGTGGGCGACACGGGGAAGTCAAGGCATGTAATATAGCAGCAACAACCACCATCCCCCCCGCAACTGAACCCTAAACCCTAAACCCCAAAACCCCAAAACCCTAAACCACCCGCTAGATAATTTTTGAGAGTGTAGGGTTTTCAGGACTTGTAGGCTTATGGACTGATCCTGCAGATTAAAACTATACTTCCCAGAGGGTCCAAGTACCCAAATAGTAGGGTTTTAGGTCCCAAATTCCATACTCTGAATGGTTTTTGGACCTTGAAACCCTACTATTTGGGTACTTGGAGCCTCAGGGCTTATGAGAAAGAAGTACTATTGAGATCGTTGTTGGTGCCTTTAGCGGCTGGGAGATGATTCGCCTCGAAAGTTGTGGCTTCCTTCTTTAGGAGTTTAGGGTATTACCTATAGTCTCCATTGTAGTTCCTTTTTTTTGGTTTAACCAAATATATAATTAGGATCCTATAAGGTAACCCCAAAAAGGAACTACAATGGAGACTATAGGTAGGGTTTAACGATTCTAGCATTCGGTACCCTGCTGTCGGAAAGTTTCGTCAGCTTCGAAATGTCGAGGTCGTGGATTTCCGTGGGTCAGAGTAATGTGGGGGCCTTAATAATTAGAATGGGGTTTTTTGGGGGGCATATTATCCTATAGCTATATTTTGGGACCCTAACAATAATATGGGTAATTATTTTGGCTTCTATAGTAGTGCGAAGAAGGGTTTGATTCGGGGAATTGATCTTAATGCCTTCATCTGGAATCAAAAGATCACTTGGGAAATTCATTGGTCAAGGGGCAAGCCACATCAAGGAGGTGGCTGGGTTCATCAAGTTTAGGGTTTTGAGGGTGAGGGCTTAGGGATCTTGATTGTTTGCAGCTTTTGGCGTGTTGGGGGTTCTTACGGGTCGATAGCGAGCAACTTCCAAGAGCCTCCTCATAACCGCCCCAGGTCGCCAGAAGCAAAGCCGTGCATCCACGATGATCGGCCTGTGTTGCGGATATCGGGGCTCTTGGCTCCGGATTTTTTTGGGGGGTTTCGGGTTCAGGGCTTAGGGTTTAGGGAGCTGGGAGCTCGGGGTTTAGGAGCATGGGGTCGAATCTGGAATTTGCATTTTGGGCCTTGTTCACTTCTGCGGACTGCTCCAGAATGAGCTGAAGAAGCTCCATCTTGCCGCGCGCTGCGGCCACATGGAGCCTGATGATAAGCACCCAAAGGATTCAGCTGACAGCACACAGCTTGACGACCCCAACCAGGAGCAGGGCTGTAAGGGGGTTTCAAGAGTTTGGGGGGTAGGACGTAAGACTGCAAGCCTGAAACGCTTCATCTACAATCTACTTATAGGTTTCTGACGTGATCCTCAATCTATGAGCCTTTCATCTCGAGGCTTGTGGTGTAGCCCTTAAGCAACTAAACCCAGGGCGCTGTCTTTCGAACTTTTCAGCTGAGGAAGCGGGCATATAAGGCTGTATAAGGGTCAGGGCATTGCCCTAAGTGTCCATTTGCCCAAACAGCATATACTCTGGGCCTGAAGTATCTATACATAGAGACTGCTTTAAGGCCACAGTATATACTGCTTGTGTGCATGGACCCTTTTCGGGACTTAGCGGATCCGGCTATCTTTGGCCCCAGACGCCGGAGCCCTTAATCGCCGTGGACCGGGACGAGAAGCGGGGTTAAGCCGTACTTGTTCTCACAGTTGGGGTCTGCCCCGGCTGCAAGCAGCACCTTGGGATGAAGAATGTTATATAAGCTCGGGCCTGCTTAGCTCACCGTTCAGGGTTTTAGGGTTTGCAGCCTAAGGGTTTAGATGTATCTTTCAGGTCCGTGGACTCTCAACGCATGCAGCTGCCACGTGCCCTGCTTGGCTAGAGCATCTCTTAACTTGGCCCCAAGCCGCATCAGATAACCGAGTGATTTGAAGTTCAACTCTTTCCACAGGCATGCAGCGGTTTCACATGCATGAGTCATGTGCGAGCAATCTCGTGAGCTCAACCGCAACCGCCGTCAGCATCGACCGTCCAGAGCTTGGCGCTTGCCGCACAAACTCTCTCCTGCAAACTCTAAACATCTAAACCCTGAGCCCCTAAAGCCTAAGCCCTAAGGTGCAAAATTCCGAGCTCAAAGACTCTAGACCCTACAAAACCGTAGGCATCCGAAACAACGAATCCCATAATCCGAACAGACTTGCAAACCCGATCCAAAATCGAAACTCCTAAAACCCTAAATCCTAAACCCCCCAGACCCCAAACCCTAAACATTCAAGCCCCATCTAGACCCTGCACCAGGAACTGTCAGGATTCCCTGTCTTCGCTGCTTGTGTCGCATTTTCGGGGATCTGCTGGCAGAACGTGTCCGGCACAGTTCAATGTTGGGTGCGATGGGTTTACCGAGACCCTTAAATTTAGTACCTTTTGTTTGGATGACTTATAGGTCGTTTGGATGACATATCTTATGGTTAGGTTGTTTGTATGACTTGTTTTATGGTTAGATCCTACAATAAGAAACTAAGGCACACTAACAAAGACACTGCATTTTAAGGGTTTAGGTAGGGTGTACCTGGACCCCGAGCAACCTTTCTAAGGACTTATAATTTGAGGAAATCAGAACAAGTAGCCCCAACAAAGGTAGGTTATTAAGTGTTAGGGTAGGTTTCCGATTTCTACAACCCTAAAGGTCCAACTAGCTATAATCGCATACTCTCACCCTACAAAACTAGTTATAAGCCCGCAGTACGTAATTACTGGGTTCCTTGGGCCCTTAGGGTAATACAAGGGCATTGATAATTAGAATAGGTTCTGGGGACCATTTTAATGTAAACAAAAAAAGGCCCCCCCCCCCCCAAAAAAAAAAAATAGTATAGGTAATTGTTAAGGCCCCTACATTAAGGGTTTCGGGATTTAGGGTCTAGGGTTTTAAGGTTCCCCAAACCCTAGACCCCTAAACCCTAAAGGTTCTCTACAGGGTGCTAGAAGGCTTTGGGGAATTCGGGCTTCAGGCTCGGCTCACCTTTTACCACCTTAAATTACGGTTTAGGGTTTAGGACGTCTATTGCTTCTCAGGTTTGGAGAAGGGTTCAGGGGGAAGCACTGGGGGCCCCAGTCACGGTCGACAGTCTGCATGCCGAATAAATCGCTGCTGAGAGAAAGACACTCGTGAGGCACTAAACCCTGAAATCTATTGAAGCACGAAGCCCTTAACCCCCATCAAAGCTAGATCAACCTTATGAACACTAAACCTGCAACGCTCAACCTGCAATGCTTAACACTAAACCTCATGTTGCGGCCTTACTAAATAGAGTAGGTTGTTGGGGAACTTTTTGTTACAGTATAACGATATGGAATCAACCGAAAAGCAGCATACCAATTCTTCAGGCTTCAATGGTAGGCTCTGTCCTGCGCTAAAGCTACCCTAAATTCACAGGAACCGTTTGTAAAAATCTCCAAAAAACGGAAACAACCATGGAAGCCACGGTTTAGGGTTTAGGGGTTTAGGGTTTAGGGTTTAGGGTTGCTTACACCCATAGCACCCTTAAAGCAACCTTTGAAGGAAAGCCTAAACCCTCTGGAACCCTTAAAGCAACCCTAAGCCTGGACAAGAGACCGAATCTTGGGCTGCAAAAAACAAATAACTAGACTATGATTTTGAGGGATAGTATCTGAATCACAATAATAATACGATCCCTGAGGAATACTACTGGTAATCGTTCCGTCCCCCCACATTAAGCCCCAAACCCCGAAACCCTAAACCCCAAAACTAAACCCCAAACCCTGATCACAAACCTAGGCTCCATTCTGGGCCGCGAACCCCGAGTCAAGCCGAGACCGGGATATACGGTCTCCAGAGAAGTGCTTGCATAGCGAACCGGAAGTCTCCTTTGTAGTTCCTCGTTGGGTTACCTTACCCATAGGCCCCAGAGTAGTTCCTCTTGGGGGCTCATATTTAGAATTCTATAAGGTAATCCCAAAAGGAACTACTTTGGGGGCCTATGGGTAGACACAAGAGTAGCCTAGGAATAGAAAAGGTGCACCTTTTGGGTTAAAGGGGTTTATAAGAGAACCTAAACGCTGAAAAAGGGAATAAGGGCCTACCCTTGGTCCTAGTTAATGTAGGGGCCAAAATAACTACCAATAGTATATCGGGGGGTTCCACATTATAAGTATAGTATAAGGCGACCCAAAACTCTATTCTAATTATTAAGGCCCCTATATAATTGGATCCTCAATATGAAACTGGATCTACCAAAAACAGGAAACTACAATGGAGACTGTAGGTACAGAGTTTTTACGCTTTCGGAGTTGATAAAGCTTATGAGGTTTAGGGCTTGTAGGGCTGTAGGGTTTTTGGCTCCTGCAAGGGGTCCACGGCGGTTCGTAAAGGATGGTCAGGAACGAGCATCCGATTACTTTCGGGTTGATAGGCGTTGCCGCTGGAAAGAAAGCTACCGTGGGGTTTGAGGATGTGGTAGATGTACATCACCTACCATTTAAAAATCAGGGTTTGGGACGACTCTACACTAATTTATATATCCCATCATGGAATCTGTACGGCCGGACTTCTAAGCCCAAGCAAGACTCCACAGATAAGGAAAAGTCTTGGGGAAGAATCTCTGCTACGCTCGAAGCTATGTTCGACTCCGGACCGATGCCCTCCCTGGGCTGGATTTCCTAGTCTGATTAGGGTTTAGGGTTTAGGGTTTAGGGTTTACAGTAGAAGCCAGAAAGTTGGAACATCATTATCCTCATGCCCTTGAGGTAAAGTATAAGGGATCCTAGCACTAATCCTCCTAAAGCCATGTTCCAACTTTCTGGGGTTCACTATAGGGTGATCTCAGCGTCGGCCGAACAATGGACCAAACGACCATGGATTTAAGACCCAGATGTTTAAGGCTTAAACCCTTAAATGCAGATCCGGTTTTTGTTGATGACTTAAATTATGCCTAGGATCCTAGACTAAGAAACTAAGGCACCCCAAAAAACACTACATTGAAGAGTCTAGGCAGCTTGAAGCTTGGGTCTGTGTGGGTTCTTGAGCTTCTCGAATCCGGAAGCCCAAGGCCTAAGGTTAACCGTCGAGGTAAGAACATAGAACTTGGAACCTGCACCCAATACATAGGTTTTTAAACACATACGGTAGGTCCAAGCTTTAAACATGTATTTGTTCAGCATTTCTGCTTCCCGCGCACACCCCACACCCACATACGTCAACCAGCAAAACGCAGACAGACAGCCCGACAGACAGACAGACCGACAGACAGACAGACAGCCGGACAGACGGACACACGGACGGACGGACGGACAGACGAAGAGACGGAGAAACAGACAGACAGACAGAGGAACAGGCCGACAGACAGAAAGACATACACACACCAACAACAAATCAAGAAAACAACTAACAAACAGCGAGCAAGCCCTTCAAAGCTGTCAGCACGACCCTGAGGCCCCCAGCTCTCATGGACATCTCACACACACCCTTATCCTGTAGTGACAGGCAAGGAAAGCAAACCTGCACGACACAGAATGAAGGTCGCAACCTAAACCATCATCATGTCGCGCTCCATGGCTTCAAATGCTTTGTGGGATCACTGCGAAATTGCCCATAGGCCCCAAAGTAGTTCCTTTGTGGGATTACCTTATAGAATTCTAAATATGAACCCCAAAAAGGAACTACTTTGGGGCCTATGGGTAGGCCTTAAGGTTCAGAACGAAAGGGTTTGAGCCCGGGTGCCTGAGTGGCCGTACGTAAATCCAGACATGCAGAGTTGAGCAAAGGCGTGGAGGCGTCGAAGTCAGGCAAGTTTACCTGGTTTCAGGAGCAACATGGAGGGTCCCTTTCTGGGTCCCTAATATAGTACGGCACCTAATATTTAGGGTACCCAAAAAGGGACCATAATTTTGACAACCACCCACATGTCGGGCGAACTCCTTAGCCTGCTAAAACCCACTGTCTCGCCAGCCCCTTGTGCCCCTTATGTGTGATGCCTGTTACCGTACGGCCAGGTGCACGTTTTAAAGAAACAACACCAAGGTTTTCTGGGTACCGGGTGCTACCCAAAAACTCTGAGCCCCCAAGAAGCAATTCTGAATCCGAGCTTCGAGAGACCCCTATCTTTAATGTGCAGCACCCCGGAAACTGAACTCCTCAAACTATACCTCAGGGTTCCTTGGAAGGCTTACTATAAGGGTACTATAGCGGTTACTTTAAAGTCTACCAATAGCCCAAACCCTAGACCCTAATCCCGAGTCCATATCAAGCTATGTAATCCCAACGCAGAAGCACCCCTAAACCCTAAACCCCTAAACCCCTAAAAAATAAAACTCCTACCCTACGGACCCAAAGCCCTCCCTATTTTGTAGGGCCTTCGATTTAGGGTTTAGGGTTTGGGGCCTTTAGCAATCACCTATACTCTTTGGCGACTCCTTGCTAATGTAGGAACCTGATTAAGAAACCTTGGGCCTTTATTAGGGTCCCTTACATGAATCCTACTATCTTGGGGTTATAGGCCCAGGGTTTCTTAATCAGGTTCCTACATTGATTATAGCTCCTTGCTAAATATATTCATTGTAGATAGGATACCCCTAAACCCTATTCCAATTACTGTGGCCCCTATATAGAGCTTAAACTTGAACCCTCACACCAAGGACGAGAGGCGTCTGCCCGTCCTTGGATGAGAATCTCCACCACCTCCGGCCGACAGAGTGTGGCGCCGCGATTCAGCGCCGTCGACCTTAACTTTTAGCGCGTCAGGGATGGGTTTGAGGCTTTGGGCTGAGGC
Source organism: Symbiodinium sp. clade A Y106 (assembly GCA_003297005.1). NCBI lineage: Eukaryota > Dinophyceae > Suessiales > Symbiodiniaceae > Symbiodinium > Symbiodinium sp. clade A. The sequence continues at coordinate 169,494 of BGNK01000322.1, read as the reverse complement.
TTATTTTAAGGCCTTTGACCCCAAAGACCAAACTCTAAGCCGCTTTGGGACTATTCTGAGTCTTAATTAGGGTAACACAGGGGCCACCAGAGGCTCACACACCTCAGTTAGTGAGAATGCCCTTGCAGATAATCACTCAAGATCTCTCTAGATCTCGTGTATCTGTGTGGCACATCAGGAATATTGAGGGTTTCGGAGGCTCTTGAATCGCCGTTGCAGATCTAGCCGCCAATCTTAGCTTTCAACTTAGGGCTGTATGTCGGCTGGTGGCTATCGGCAGCTAAGGCCCAAAGGGTCTTAAGTGTACCAGAGTAGAAGGTCGGGTTTCTATAGTAGGAATTACAGTGGTACGGTTTGGGAACGTATCCCCCGCAACGGTACCTAGGACCCTTTGGGAGGCAATTCGGGGGCGTTGAGCCTTGGTCCGTGGATTTCTGAGCCCTATAAAGTAATCACAGTACTGGTAAATGTAACAACGGTAGTAATTACAGTCTTATAGTAATAACAACCGTCATAGTATGTAACTGTAGAATGAGACCCCACGTTAGGCTTACCAGGCTGTGTTTTAACGTGGCTGTTCATTCCCTGTTTGAGGCACCGGCCCATCAATGCTGGAAGCGTGGTTCGTTTGAGCTCCAGCGCTCACCTGCTTGGCTTGCAACAGCTTCGGTGATAGGCTTCGCGGCTTTTGGGCGTCAGAATTAGGGAATGAGTTCTTCTGCACCCTCAGACAGCCTTCAGAGGACTTTCTGCACTGTCGCCTTGGTTTGGCCCGACGGTTCTGGTTGCGGAACGTCAGTTAGCACTTCCGGCATCCTTAGGCTTGAGGGGTTTTCAATTCAGAAACATGATGCTTTGAGTACCAACCCAGACCCCCGGGAGGATCCAAAAAGTAGATCCCTTAATGGGGGTTCCTACAAAGTACCCTTAGTAGTATAGGGCCCCAAATTAGGGGATCTACTTTCTAGATCCTCCCGGGGGNAGGATCCAAAAAGTAGATCCCTTAATGGGGGTTCCTACAAAGTACCCTTAGTAGTATAGGGCCCCAAATTAGGGGATCTACTTTCTAGATCCTCCCGGGGGTCTGGGAAGGTATGCAGAGTTAGATGTAAGTTTGAGATTTCCTGGCGAAGCAGAAGGACTAGGCTTTGGCAGCGTCCAGTTCGGACGTAACCGCGAGATAAAGACCTCAATACCAAGGCGTGCACAGCGACGACTTAGGCTCGAGCATTCAACCAGCAAGCCCAAACACGACTCCCAACTCCTACCTCAGGCGACACGAAGAACCCCAAACTTGTTAAGAACCATAAGGGCTGCATTGAAGGGTACTGCGGGGGGGAGGGGGGGGCTCCTGGAAACCCTGAACCCTGAACCCTAACCTCGCATTACTGTAGTGGTCTGTCTGGCACCATCGAGGAAGAGCTGCAGAGATGAAGCCCTAATCCGAAAAACCTGAACTCATGAACCCTATAAACCCTTAAGCTAAATCCCAACCGCTAAACCCTAAACCTTACATTTATCAACTCATGAACCCTGAATCCTATATTCCAAATCACCAAAAAGCCCCTGATTCCGACCGTCCCGCTGAGTTCCCGGCCAGCAGTCGTACAATCTCAGCCATCCCTGCCTGAACAAAGGCCGCCGCAGTCCCACTTCGAGATTCTGATTATGTTTCTCGTAGCGGTCGAGGGCTTAGGGATTTACTGTTTGGCTAATTAGAACAACAGGAGCACCTGAAAAAACACACACACACACGACAGTCCGTGATGAAGGTTCTGCCGCTGCGGCAATACCAGAAAACCAGCAACACGGACAGGCCGACTTCGAAGGATGCGGTGCACTTTCTTTTCGTCGTTTTCTCTCCGCATTTTCTGCACAACTTTGTGGCGTTGTGGTTTGCTCAACCCTGCTCGTAAACAGACAAGCAATGGCATTACTGTTTTACGGTTGTTGTTACTATTGTTAGGATGATTGCGATCATGGAAATTCCTATCCCGAATTAGCTGATAACTGGTCATGACTGGAACTCGCTGGGTCGTCAAGTGCCTTGCTTCGAGACAGCTCACATGGCTGACAGCACAGAACTTACTCTGAAATCCCATGCGCATTAATATGGAGGCAATCCCATGCGCATTAATATGGAGGCCTCTTTTAATTGATATAGTTTTGTCTGGGGTGGGCGGGGTAGATTGTAACATATTTATCTGGGTCAGATGATATTAACGACAAATCTTCCAACCCCAGCTTTGCAGTCCATGTCCCCACAATCACACTCCGATAGCAGAAGGTAACCCTAAATCCTAAATTTAAAAGGTACCTATAGTCTTCATTGTAGCTCCATTTTTGGTTAACCAGTTTTATGGTTAGGATCCCATAATATACACTTGGTTAAACCAAAAAAGGAACTACAAAGGAAACTATCGGTAAGCCCTAAACCCTAAACATCTAAAACCCCTAAAACCTAAACCCTAAACCGTAAACCCCTAAAACCCTAAACCCGGAAACCCTCACCCCTAAAGCCTAAACCGCTAAACCCTTTAAGGTAAGCCCGGGCCCTTGGCCCACCAGACTCCCCCCTAACCCAAAACACTACCTAGACCCTTAAGTAGAGCAGCTTTATGGACTTACAGGGGGCCTTAATCGAATAGGGTGCCCTTTAAAGGGGCCTAGAGGGGCTACTGTAAGGGATCTAGAGTAGGGGTTTATGATAAGGGACCTTAATAATTAGAATAAGGTTTTTGGGGATCATTGTACTATACTTATAATATGGAACCCCCCAAAAAAGAAATAGATACCTTTATTGAGGCCCCTCTAATAGGCCTTGAATGGAGTACCTTTTTTGGGGGACCTTAGTTTCTTATTATAGGATCCCAAGCATAAAATACGTCATCTAAGGAGAAAGTTACTGAATGTCAAGGTCTAGATAAATCCTAAAGCCTAGAACAAGTACATTGCCTTAAACCCCAGAAACATCCGCCCTAAACACACGAATACTTCGAAGCCGTAAAGACCCAAACCCTAGAGCCTTGAAACCGTAATTAGACCCCACAGGCCCCAAACCCCTAAACCCAAACCCTAGAACCTAAACCCCAGGCCCTAAATCCTAAACCCGTAAACCCTAAACGGCTGCAGCCTAAACCCAAATAAGGCCTCACAAGCCAGGGCAAGTGGCCAGATGCCCCACATGTCCCCAATCTCCTGCGCTGCGAAGGAAGGGATATTTTACGGTTCAGGGTTTGTGTTTACAAGGGTGCATGTGGGGGACTCTCCATACGCAGACTCCCTGCCCGTGGTGGCCTTACACTAGAAAATCAGGGCCTTTCAGCCCCAAAGCGCACGTGAAGCCTATCCTGTTGGGACCTCAGATGTCGACGACGGCATCACTTCTTTTACAGTTTAGGGGTTTAGGGCTTGTGGGTGTAAAGTTGAGAGTTTAGGGTTTTGGAGTTTAGGGTTCATAGGTTTAGAGTTTAGGGTTGAGGGGTAGTTTCAATACTAAAACGAGCGGCAGCACTTGCTTTCTCGTGACCATACATTGCTGCAAGCCAATAATTCAACTCAATCCGTAGCACATGCGGATGCCTCGCTTGTTGGAGTGCGTTGATGTTTCTAGAACCTTCCTTGGGCCTAAACCCTAAACCTAAACCCTAAACCCCTGAAGCCAAAACCCGGCTCGTGGCTTGACGTTGGAATTCCGGAGCCTGGCATTTGTGAGTTAGCTGTGGTCATCCTCCAGGGGGGTCTGGATGCTGAAGTCGTGCGCATGAACAGCTCAAGAAACATGCCCCTAGACGGCACGCTTTCACCAATCTTCAATAACCCTAAACCCTACACCCTAAACCCCTAAACCCTAAACCCTCTTCTATAAAACCCTAAGGCCTTCTAGACCACTAAACCCTAAAACCCCCCCGCTCCCACTCCTTGTCTGCCCCGGCACGGGTGAGGAAATGAACCTGGGTTCTTGTCAAGGAGTTTAACTGGGCTTTTAAGTAACCAGGGAGAAAAAAGTATAGACTTTTATTTCATAATGGTTCCTTTAAGAAAAAGTATTAAAGTATGGTACTCCAAAGCCCAGTTAATTACTTATTTACCACAATTCATAAAGAAACCCTATCATTAACTATAGATCCCTATTATGGTAACGGGACCTAAATTCCTTAGCCCCTTAACTCTTATAGAAGCCTTAAAATTATTATGGTAGCTTAAACTAAATCTCTAAACCCTTAAATGATTAAAGGAAGCTTTATAGATCCCTTAAAGGAACCCTTAAAAGGTACCCTAAATTATGGTAGCTTACGTAAAGTTCCTCAACAAAAACCCAGGAACAGCTTCCAAGCTGCCGTTGCTGCAAGCGCGCTGCAACGCCTGCGAAGGAACGGAGGATCCCAAACCTCCCAACATACCCCTTAATTGAGGAATATACCTTAGGGCTTAGGGTTTAGGGTTTAAGGTTTAAGGAGTATACCTTAGGGGGCTCCTTAAAGGGTTCTATAAGGGAATTAGTAGGATCCCAAATATGATTTAAGGTATATTCTTTAATTCAGGGATATTGGAAGGTGTGGGAGAACATAGGGGCCTTCATAATTCAACTAGGTTTCTGATTTCTGGGCTCCATTATACTAATTAAGAGTCTAAAAAGCAACCCCAGAATAGTATATATTTAGGCCCCTATATTACACTACCAAAAACCAACTTGGACCCGTCAACACCCATGGGATTCCGAGCTTCACCCTAGGGGTCTAATGGTCCCACTTATTATAGTGAGGACCAAGTGCTGAGTAAGCAACTCCAGCACTACGCACTGCAGCCCCAACAACTCTCGTTCAGTGTGCAGCTGACGCTGCGCACCCTGAGCCCGGCAACATGCAATACGGAGTAATATGTGCATATGTATATATATATATATATATAAACATAATATATATATATATACATATACATATATAATTAAACTTATTTCGTTATATATATATAGGGGCCAGCATAATTAGAACGGGGTTTTCAATTTGTTATACTATGTTGCATCCTATAGAGTTATGATAAGGAGCCCCAATATAGTTACGTAGTGGTAAGCCTTACACCCTGAATGCTAAACCCTCCATTACGCGCTGAGCTCCGGTAGTCTCTAACACCGACACCAGAATTCGGGGCTCGGAGCATAAGACTTTGTATGGGCGCCCACCTAAACCCTAAACCCCTAAACCCCTGAACCCTATGCATGCTCAGCGGCCGTAAAGCCAGCTGGATCGGTGTCATCCACCGACGCACGGGCTTGGTGCCTGGGGAACTGTTCAGTTCGCATGTTTCGGGTCTGACTTTTAGGGGCCTTAATACTTGGAGTAGGGTTTTGGGTTTGTGCTAAAAACGGAACCCACCGAAACAGTGTTGGTCATTATTTGAGCAACTGTATTATACAGTGCAACAGGCCCTATACTTTTCGTAACTCCGAACCAGACAAGGCTATTGACTGGTGGGTTGGGACTAAAGACCCTTGCATCTAAGATGTCTGCAGCCCAAGATGTATCCTTTTACGACATATCCAGAAACACAGGGCAGAACCGTACTATAGGGGCCTCAATATCTTGAAAAAGGCTTTGGGAGTATAGTATGGCCTAAACACCGTGCTGATTAAAGAGATGTTATAACTAGCTACTGTAGGGGCCCTAATAATTAGAATAGGGCTTGAGGGTATATCATATTATAATCATAATGAGGAACCCCAAAATAGTATTGGTCATTCTTTAGGCTCTTATATTATGACCCCAACTGTGAATCGCAGCTGTTCTTCCCGAGGCTAACTAGCTATAACCCAACCCTAAACCCGAAACCCCACAAGCCTAAACTAACTCTGAATCGCCGAGGCGAGGTGCAGCAGCTGGGCAATGGGCACGAATCCTCGCGAGATCGCATCGACCTGCATTTAACACAGGGGGTTCTACATTAGGGCCCTAAATAATTACCAATCCTATTTTGGTGGGTTCCTTAATATAATTACGGTATAGTATACCAGAAAACCCTATTAAACATACTCAGGCCTATAGTATAACGCTTTGGGGTTTGGATTCAGGGTATAGGATCGACGGTTTCGGGTCTAGGGCCCTAGTGTTTTTGTCTCGTTTTTAAACCTACCTTTGAACGGACTCACGTAAAGAAATCATAATCACAATTGGGAACCCTAAAAAAACGGGTAGGTCATATTAGGGTTAGGGTAGGGCTTGGGTTTTAGGGTCTAGGTTGGGCTTTTGTCTCTTGTTTCTACCTGGACCCTAAAAATTCTACCTTTGTCAGGCCATCTATAAAGACATCATGTTGGGGAGCCCTAAGACAATAGGTTCTATAGGGTTAAGGTAGGGCTTGGTATCCGCGGTCTAAGGTTTTTGCCTCTTTTGTTGGATCGATGTCGAGTTCAGGTGCGCAAGTTGAGGGCTTGAGGCTTACGGGGTTTAGGGATTCAGGATTTAGGCAATATGTTGTGGACTCTGGGCTCTAGGACATACGACTGGGTTCGGGTACATCTCGCAGCAACCCTGGACTCCAGACTTTGCAGCCTAGATACTAATTAAACCCTAAACCGCCAAACAGCAACCCTAAACCCTAAACACACCAGCAAAGGCGCGGGAGGGACAACAACCCCGAACAGGTTTGGAGAACTCTAAACGCAAACCCTAAATTCCCGAAACCTGAACCCATGCATGACCCGCTGTGCAGCGCCCGAAGCCCTAAAACCTGGGACTAGAACCGACAAGCACATGTAAATGTAAAGAAATCATAATACGTATAAGTGTCAAGGGCTCGAGTAGACCCGAAACCCCAGTGAACCCTAAACCCCTAAACCTAAACCCTAAAACCTAACTCCACTCAAGCAGCAACAAGAGGCTCAAGCCAAGCTGTACCGACTTTGGCACGGCTCCCTCGCAGCCTAGTTGCTCCCCAGACCACACACTTTGCACGAAGAGCAAGACAAGGCAAAGACAGAGACGTGGTTGGCAAGAATCTGTTCGTTCTGTACCTGGCCATCCCAGTGGTATTGCATGAGCGTGGTGTGGACAGGCATAGGGTTCGGCAGGCATCTTCGCAAGGTGCACTGTTTTGTCATGTCCCGAGAAAGCTCCGCATATCAGCTCTGTGCTAGGGTGTCTGGCTGTCTGGGTGGTAGATCTGCACACAAGCCTGATCAGGCATAGGAGGGAAATAAGATCCCCAAGCTCAGAAGTGCACTTCCACTAATTACTAAACCCCGAAACCCCTAAAACCCTAACCCCCAAACCCCTATAGATCCCTGAAGGTTGCCCTTAAAGAATCCCTTAAAGGAATCCCTAAACCCCCAAACCCCTGAACCGTGAACCCCTGTACCCCTGTAAACCCTAAACCCTAACCCGGGAACTCCTAATCCTAAACCCCAGCAAACCCTAAACCCCGAATCCCTAAACCCTAAACCCCTTAATCCTAAACCCTAAACCCTAAACCCCAAACCCCTAAACTCCTAAACCCTATAAACCCTGACCCCTACACCCTAAAACCCTTAAACTCCTAAACTCCTAAACCCCCAAACCCCTTAATAAATCCCTAAACCCCAGTGAACCCTCCCGCTGGACCAGCAGCGGAGCGCCCTCTGCGGTCGCAATGCTCGGATCCTGGCAGCTCCTGAAAGGTCTGGAAAGCGTTTGTTTTTCTTGGGTTCTATAGGATGTATAGGGTTAGGGTTCTATAGTTCCTTTAAAGGGATCTGTTGTAAGTTGTTTGCGTCAGGGCTGCATATAGTCACAGTTATTTTATGCATACATACATACATACACATATATACACATACATGGACAGATACATCAGTACATACATACATACATACATACATGCATGCATGCATGCATGCATTCATGCATCCTTCCATCCATCCATACATACATAGTCATACATAACTCATAACTGCTTACATATATATATATATGTATGTATAAATATATATATATATATATATATAGATAGATGCTGATATTTATTTGTACATGTGTGTGTCTCTCTCTCTCTCTCTCCAAAACCCTCAAAACCCTTCAGGTGCCTGAGGAGGTCGAAAGCTGTCACGCGATCGCCTTCTCGAACAGCCTTTCTCAGCTCCTTGGTTTCCCAGAAAACTGGGGGGATCGTCTTGGGTTGAAGGTTGGGGGTTTAGGGGCTAGGATTTAGGGTTTAGGGTTAAGGATCTAGGGTTTAGGGTACAGGGTTTAGGGTTCAGGGCTTGTTAGGAGTTTCGGGTGGCGTGCGTAGGGATTGATTTTAGAGTTTCGGGCTGAGTGTTTGAGGTGCTTTGGGCGGAAGGATTAGGACTGAGTGGTACCATTCGGTAAGTTACGCTATCAGTCTGCAGGGATTGCAGGATGGTATTTCAATCATTTATACCCTTGCTGATAGCCTTATAGTAGAACAGTATGAAGAGTTGATGCTGAGTCTGTGAACAGAGTTTCTGGCGCAAGGTATCGCATGTGGTGAGGAGGGGTTCAAGAACCAGTTGCAACGAAGCCATGGCAAAAGCTTCGCTAATTACACTGGGAGAAAGGTCTGTTCGGTTCGAGCAAATGACAGAGGAGTATAATACAGGGGCCTTAATGATTTTAATAGGGTATTGGGGCCCATTATACTATAGTTATAAGAAGGCCCCCCCCCCAAATAGTGTAGGTAATTATTAAAGCCCCTATATTATATTAAAGTAGAACGAAAGTGTGGCCTCAACTTGGGTTGCTCTGCTAGGCAGGAAATCCCAAAATCCTGGGCTCCAAACATCTCCCCTTAAACAAAAAGCAATCCGCAATGTAGGGGCCTTAATAAATAGAATATGGTTTTGGGACCCAATATACTACAAGTATAATAAGGACACCCCAAAAATAGTATAGGTAATTGTTAAGGCCCCTATAGTATGCACCCGATTTCCCGAATCCAGGCAAGCTGCTTCATCGAAGTCGGAAACACTCCGTATGCTCCCGATTCCCCTAAAACCCTAAAACGGGTAGTTCTCAAAATTATGGCCCCTTTTTGGGGTACCCTAAATATCAAGTGCCGTCTTATAATAAGGACCCCCCAAAGGGACCATAATTTTGACAACCACCCAAACCCCAACCCCCACAAATCCGAACCCCTGAGCGCCCTGCTTCATCGAAGTCGGAGACTAAGGGCAGGTGTACCACCTGCAGGTCGCACCTCGGCCGTCGCCCCAAGCAGTTCAGAGCCGAGGCTCTCAGGGTAAGTAGTAGGGTACCCATAGGCCCCAAAGTAGTTCCTTTTTGGGGTTCATATTTAGAATTCTTTTAGGTAATCCCCAAAAGGAACTACTTTGGGGCCTATGGGTAGGCTAGGGTTTATAAGGTTTAGTTAGGGGTTTAGGGTTTGGGGATTTTTGAAGGTTGCGGGCTTCTGGCTCTAAATCCTCAACCCTACAAGCCCTGCCTGAGGAGGCTTCGGGTGGCGGGCTTGGGCTTTTGAGGGGGCTTTGGGGGTTCAGGGGTTTAAGGTGTCGGGATCCGAAACTCCCCAGGAAGTGAATTCTTGGACAGATGTAACCATTCACCTCCTTACTTCTGCTTTATGGGACTTTCCGAAAATAGGGACCTAATCTAGTACCCTAAATAGCAGGATCCTCATTATAGGGACCCCCAAATAAGGTACCCCTAATTTCGGAAACTCCTATATCAGGCCATATCCCGTCTGAGGCCTGAACCCTAAACCCTAAACCCGACAAGCAAACGACCTCCAAACCCTACTTTACTGGGCTTTTAAGCAACCAGGGAGAAAAAAAGCATAAACTTGTATTTCATAATGGTTCCTTTAAGAAAAAAGCATTAAAGTATGGTACTCCAAAGCCCAGCTACTTTACAATTCTAAAGCCTAAACCCCAGAAGCTGACAAGTAGCAAGGCTTCTGTCGTCAAACCCTAAACCCTAAACCCCAAACCCCTAAACTCCTAAACCCTAAACCCCAAACCCCTAAACTCCTAAACCCTATAAACCCTAAACCCTAAACCCTAAATCCTGAATCTGAACCCTAAACCCGATAAACCCTAACAGCAGTGAACTTTCTGCCTGGTGGCGGGCCAGTGGGTGACTCGCTAGGCTCCCAAACGGTGCCGTCAGCAGCTACCAGGCGCACCTCCAACCCTTAATTAGGTTTAGGGTTTAGGGTTTAGGGTTTCCCAAAGGCTCCATGTACCGGTTTAGGGGCCTTCTTTGTCCTGTTCTGCTCTTCGTTTCTCCTGTTTCGTGGCCTTCGCTTGCGAAGAGCTTGGTTTGTGGGGCCTTTTCGGATTTAGGGTTTAGGGTTTAGGGGTACCTTTACAGTAGATACTTAAGCCTTAAAGGGGTCCCTATATAGGTACTTTAAGGCCTAAGTATCTACTATATGGGTACATGGAGCCTTACGGTAGGAAGTACAAAGGGCGTGAGCAGGGTCTTAGACGGGGACGCCTGCTTGGCGCCTTAAACAATGCTGTAAAAGGGTGACACATGTTTCTGCGAAACAAACCTTCTCAAACGGCAAAATGTTCAGCCATGTTCAGCTGACAACTGTCCTTCTTATAGCAGCTTGAACTGGGCGACTTGACACGAACCCGAATCCAGTTCAAGAACACTATCAGGCCTTATAGGATTCTATAAGTTATAAGGAGCTCAAACGGTTTGATATTGGTCTCATCTTCTGAGAGATTGTTATTGATTGGAATTTAGGGATTGGTCTATACTTCGGGCCCTTAGGATTAGTGTCACCGCCTTCAGCCTCATAACATTCATCTTCATCTTCAATGAGTCAACTCAATTTCTAATTTTCTACTATAGTACTATAGTAGAAGCAGTCGCTGATCCCAAATCGAAACAGTGACCTTACGGGTGGGCTCCCTCTGAAACACCGCTGCTCAGTCAAGGTGGTGCAGGAGGAAGGTTCAGGTTTTGAAGCTTTCCGAACTCCGAACGTGTATGCAGAAGAAGGGAAGCCTGCAACTGCATATAATCACTACCGCAAAATCCGAAAACCCAGATCTATCTCATAATTCATCTGAAACCCTAAACCCTAAACCCTATAATCATTCTGAAACCCTACACCATAAACCCTATAATCCTTCTGAAACTCTAAACCTAGCGCCTTTTCAAGGACTCCGAAGTGATCCAAGGCACCCTGAAAGGTGAGATGTCGAGCTTGGCGGCAACGGCACCTTAGGTTTAGGGTTCAGGGATGAGGCCTACAGTTTAGGGTCTAGGATGGTCTAGGGCTACGGATTAGTTTTCAGGGTTTAGGGCTGGATCGTAGAGTTTGAGCATGATGCAGTGCTTGAGGCTCCGAGCCGCCCAGCAGCATGACTGTCGGTTTGTGGTGTATTTGCCATGGGTTACATGCTTACTGACTCGATCAGGGCAATACTTAGATGAACAAAGATCAGAGTCAGCATGGACGTCGCCCATGTCATGCCAAGGAGTACATGAAGTAGAGCTCTTTAACATAAGACTCCTCCAAAGCAGCCCGAGTCTGCACGAACCGACAAGACAAGGCCAATATACACTCACCAAACCCCTAATGTAAACAATATTTCCTGCAAGCCAAAACGTTTTACAAAGCCCTTGTAATGGAGACCTTTACACACTTGCGAAAACCCTGAGAAACCGAATATGATCCTTGCCCTTTGGGGTGCACACTTATCGGAAGCCTTGTAGGTCCCCCCCCCCCGCACCCCGCACCCACCCTCCTCACTCACCGTCCGACCTGCAACGTCACCGGCAAGATCTGCTGACTCAGCCAGCGAAGATGGGTCGATGACGATGACTTCCTAAGAGCGTATGGCGTTGGGTCAAGGTTCAGGGTTTAAGGTTAAGAGTTAAGGTTCGGGGTTTAAGGTTAAGAGTTAAGGTTCAGGGTTTAAGGTTAAGAGTTGGTGTTTAGGGTTTGAGGTTAAGAGTTAAGGTTTAGGGCTTAGGGTCAAGCGCCGAGGTTTAGGGTTTTAGATGTTAGGGCTTAGGGTTTAGATAGGTTTACAGGCAGCTAACCTAGAGGACCCGTCTTTACCAACGCGGTTTTGGTCTTCAGTTATAGAACTCCTAATCGTCAAGTCGACAGTAAGGCATCCACATGTAGTTGGGTCTCCATCCATAGCTTAAACCGCTGCACAAAGAGACAGAGCAGCCTGGAACGGTACAGCCATCAGCACAGATAACAAGTATAACCAGCTCATACTCAGAATCATAATCATGCGTCTAGGGAACAACGTGACCATGTTCACCTGGACTAGTACCAGGAGGGTCCATATATAATGCTACTATGGAACTAGGTCCCCAAGCCATGATTTACAAGGTCTTTCGGGGCCTAATTCCACAATGGGAGGATCTTTGGGCCCTCTGGGTAACAGTACGGCTGATGGACAAAATCCTACATGACCCATAATAAGGAATATACCATAATTCCCATAGTTTAGGGTCCTTAAGGTAGTGCAGGATTTTGTCCATCAGCCGTATGATAATCGAGACTAGAATCCTTGAACACGAACAGCAACACGATGGAGAGTCAACTTGAGTGGTTCGTCACGGTTTAGGGTTTAGGGGTTTAGAGTTCTAAGGGTTTAGAGTTTTCGGGGTTGAAGGTTTAGCTGATGAGGGTTTTGTTACCCTTGCGATCTTCTCTGTCTGCAAAGAGGGTGACCTTCGGAAAATGGGATTATGCAAACCCGACACCCATCAAGGTCACCCAGCCAGTTGGGGTCAAAGAGGTGCTATAAACAGTCCTGATGAGAAGGACCTGTAGATAAGGCACCCCCCCATGTGAAAGAAACTCCGATAATGAACACTCATGAATCTGGCAAAACTTTGTCCCGCACCCCCCGGCCCATGTACCGCCATATACCCCATTCTCGAGTCGAGACACTTCTCCCGCGAGGCTGGTGACGCGCAGCATTCCAGGGGCCAACCCGCTAAACCGTTTCACTGCTTTTTGGATTTAGGCAATATGGTTTCAGCAGGTTTCAAACGCTTCTGGCCTCGACGGTGCGGGTTTAACATTTAGGGTGGGTTTAAGGCTTAGGGTCATTAAGGTTTAGGGATTTTCGGGTTGGGGTGTAGGGTGGGTTTAAAGTCTAGGGTTAAAGGATTTCAGGGTTGGGCCCTAAACCCCGATAAAATAGGTTTGTGGTTATGGGGATGAACCAGCTGGCATCCCCTAGGAATCTAAGGACTCATCTATTAAGGCTTTTGGCCCAAAGACCATACTATATAAGGCTTTTGGGCTATTTTGATGCCCAGGGATCGAAGTTTAGGATTTTGCGGTGTATTTGGTAAAGCCGTAAACTCTGAACCACGGTAGAGGATTATAGGCTTTAGGGGGTTGGGGTTGAGGTGTTCAGCTTTAGGGATGCTTGCCCAAATCTCTACCCGCCGAGTCTCAAACCCCAAGATCCTAAACCCTCAATCCTACGGTTTAGAGTTTAGAGTTTAGAGTTTAGGGTTTAGGGTTTAGGGTTTAGGGTTTAGAGTTTAGAGTTTAGGGTTTAGGGTGTAGAGTTTAGGGTTTAGGGTTTAGGCTTTAGAGTTTAGGGTTTAGGGTGTCTGCATTGTAGTTCCTTTTTTGGTTAACCAATTTTATGGTTAGGATCCTATAATATAGATTTTGGTTCACCCACAAAAAGGAACTACAATGGAGACTATAGGTAAATCCGAAAACTCTGAACCCTCAACACTAAATCCTCCACCCTACACCCACAAACCCCCAGGACGCTAAACCCTGAATCCGAAATCCTAAAACTCCAAACCCTCAACCCTAAACCCTAAAACCGCCAAACCCTAAACCCTAAATCCTCATGATCCTACTTTTTGGGGCCGAGGTTTTTTGGAATGCTTCTGGCTTGCGGCTGATAGGGCTTATAGGTTTAGAGGGTTTCGGGTTTGGGGTGTAGGGTTTTGGGGCTTAGGCTTAGGGTTTCGGACGGTTTAGGGTTTGGAGTTCAGGGTTTGGGGCTTCGGGTTTAGGATGGTTTTGGGTTTGGGATGTAGGGTTTGGCACTTCAGGTTTCGCTTAGCAAAGACTTACAGAGCCAAAGCACGGCGCATCGCAGCAGGCGTGGGAGCTTTTGGGGTTGAATGGTGTAGGGTTTATGAGTTTTGGTGTAGGCTAACCCGCAACCCCCCTAACCCCTAAACTAGGTTCCTGAGTAGCCCCTCCATAATAAGGGTACCCTTTTTCCTACCATTCGGTCTTAATTAGGGGACCCTAAAATAAAAAGGGCAAAAGGGTGCTACTCAGGAACCTAGTAAAACTTTGAGTCCTGAAGTTGCGGGTTGCTTTCGCAAGCCGGAATGGGTTTCAGAGTCGAAGGTTAAAGGGCTATAAATACCCATAGGCCCCAAAGTAGTTCCTTTTGGGGATGACCTGAGAGCACTTTGGGGCCTATGGGTAAGGTGGACTTCAGGGTCTACATGGGCAGTTCTCTAAATGAGGGCCCCTTTTTCGGTACCCAACATGGTACGGCGCCCATACAAGAAGGACCTTCCAAGGGACCGTAATTTGGAGAACCACCCACATCAGGTTTAGGCTTAGGGTTTATAGGTTTAGGGGCTTTAAGGGTTTAGGGTGTAGGGTTTAGGGATTTAGGGGCTTTAAGGCTTGGCCTCATATTTCTAACACACGGCGTCTTGCACGGACAACTGCCGATACATCCACAAGGCTGGGGGGCTGGGACTGGGACTCTTACAGCGTTAAATGTTTGGGTTGGGGTTCAAGGTTTAGGGGTTCAGGGCCTTCAGGGCTTCAGGTTTAGGATATATGCGAGTTTCCGAAAATAGGGGGTACCTTATTTGGGGGTCCTTACAAGGATCCTACTATTTAGGGTACTATACTAGGGTCCCCTATTTTCGGAAACTCCCATATGAGGGTTTAGGCAGGCCTTTCTGTAGGGTTTTGGATTTTGGGCTCGGGGTCCTGAAACGGTGGGTCCGAGTATACATACGTTAGCCGCTAACCAGTAATTTAGCGGTTGGGATCCTCGAATCGTCGAATAAACAAACACGTGACCAAAGCAACGAACTGCACTTTCGGGCCCAGTCTGAGTAAACATCCCTCAAAGGCCCTATCCCTAAGGGTCCTCCTTGTACCCTCAAACAGGGGTATATGGTCCCAAATAAGGGGCATTTAGGGTCTAATAGAGGGTAGATGGCCCTATCCCTAAGGGTCCATGTAACCAAATAGTATATACTTTGGCCTTAAAGTACTCCCTATATAGGTACATTGGGCCCAAAGTATATACTATTTGGGTACCACCCTTAGGGTATAGGTCCAAAAACCCAGAGCCGTAAAGCACTGAATAAAACAAGCCTCAATACTCCCTAAAGCCTATAGAACTCCAAAACCCCACACCCCGAAACCCACCCGCCCCGCTTGAACCCCCGGTCCCTCCTGAACCCTGGGTCCCTACTAAACCCTACCTGAACCTAAGCAACCTAGCTGTTGGGGTTTACGTTGGGGTTTAGGGTTCCTAAACCCTACACCTACCTGTTTAGTTAGGGTTTAGGGTTTATGGCTCGAAAACCCTAAACCCTAAACAGGTTAGGGACTAGGGTTCCTAAACCCGAAACCCTGAACCCTAAACCCTACCTAGAGGGTCATACCCTACCCCTTTTTTAGGTTGCCTAGTTTTATGGTTAAGATCTCCTATATAGAAAAGTAGGTACCTTAAAAAAAGGGGGTAGGGTAATGTATGACCCCAAATAACCTACCTTCTTAGGGACTCATATTAAGGTATCAATAATAAGGAACCCTAAAAATGTAGGTTCCTTAGGGTCAGGTACATCCCAAACCCAGGACACCCCGGGTCGCCCTGCTGTAGTGCAAAGGTGCCCAGCCGGTCTCGTCGCGGCCGTTGGCCGGGGCCCCCTTCGCAAAAGACGAAGAAAGGATCCTAGTAAAGGGTATATGGGAGTTTCCGAAAATTAAGGGTACCTTATCTTGGGGTTCTTATAATAAGGATCCTACTATTTAGGGGACTATATTAGGGTCCCCTATTTTTGGAAACTCCCATATTAGGGTTAAGGGTATACTGTTTCGGCAGCCGTGCCACTGCCGCATTGCTTTCTTGATTGTGTTGGGCATCTGAGGGTCTCCAACCCTGTGATGACACGATCCAAAAGTCATAATGAAGTCATGTGCCGGCCTTTTTGCTCCTGGTGCCGTCACTGCCGTAGTTGTAACCAAGAATGGCTGAGAGATTCCTAGATTTGCAATCGCCTTCTTTCAGGAGGCATGCGAAATTACTGGAAGCTCATGACAGCCCGTGCAAACTTCGAACGAACCCATAGTCTCACAAGTTTTCAAAAAGCAACCTCGATCATTCCATTCTGGAATGCGAGGGAAATCACTTTTTCACATTCTGATGGGTCTCCATCCAAACCCTTCTGCAAAAAGTGCGGAATGGATTGGCCTTTTGCAAAGTCGGCCGCGCTGAAGCCGTGGGGGTCGCGGAGATCTAACCTTGCGCCGTTTGCAATTAGGGCCGCCGCGGCCTCGTAGTTAGCCATCCGCACGGCATGCATCAATGGCGTGCTGCCGTGAAAATGATAAGAAAGGGCCGACAAAGCTGTGAGTTTGCCGAAACGGTGTGCCATAGCTGCGGCTCGAATAACAAACCTGCTCAAACGGTTCAGTTCAAGCGTCATGTCGTACTGGCAGTTCACATCGGCTTGATTGGAAATCAAGTGCTGGACCAGCTCCACTGAGCCACCTCGCATCGCGGCAAAGCCAAGTGCTCTGTTGAGCTCTGCGGTGCTCGCATGCGGTGCCAGCTCCTCCACACAGAGCAGGGAATGCATACCCGTCGCCACATCCAGGCAGGTGTGTCCAAGAATGCCCAGGGCTTCCCGACGAGCGCCCGCGGCGCGAAGGGTGCGGAGGCATTGGACACTGTCCGCCATCGCCGCGTTGTGCTGGGCTGGAGCTACGCCGCCTTCCAGTCCGGCGCCAGCGGAGATCAGAGCGAGTGTTGCATCGTGGTGTGCGTACAGCACTGCCAGATCTAGCGCGGACATCCATGGCGCAATGCCAGCGTCAGGCTCCGGTTTAGAAGTCCGTTGGTTGACGGATGCCCGCAGCCGCAAAAGCCCTCGGATAACTTCAGTCTTGCCGGACGATGCTGCGTAGTGCAACGGCCACCAGCCTGCTGTGTCAGGCTTTCGGACATTCCTGAGGCCGTTTTGGAAGAGGAATTGTGACACTGCATCGACATCATTGTCGATATCGAGGAGGCCGTCAATGGGCTGGACCTCCAAGCCACGAAAGTGAAAACTCTGCAAGTTGAGCTGGCGTCGGAAGCCAGGAAAGTCCGACTTCTTCAAGCAGTGCATCATCTTCCGCATTACAATATTCCGCATCACTGGTGCTAATTTCTGGCGATCTTCCTCGTTCGAAAAGTTGCCTTCTCCGACTGGGCCTGTTGGAAACGACGTCGTTCCACCCACTACGACAAGGCAGCTGCTACTCTGAATCAGAATCCAGGTGCTGTCTGGAGACAGCTCCCGAGCTGCTCTTTCCACCCGGCACCAGCCCCTCCTTAGCTTTAGCACCCCTCGGAGCTTTCAACTTAAAACCCCAAACCCCAAGCCCTATGGTAGAAGCCCAGAAGTTGGAAACCCAATAGCCTCCATCCTTGAGAGTAATCTAAAGGTAATCCCAGTATTATTGGTCCTTAGTCAGGTTTCCAACTATTTGGGGTTTACTATAAAAAGGTCCACCGAATAAAACACCCATAGGTCCCAAAGTAGTTCCTTTTTGGGGTTCATATTTAGAATTCTACAAGGTAATCCCAAAGAGGGAACTGCTTTGGGGCCTAAGGGCAGAATAAGGAGTCTTCCGGGGTTAGGGTCACGTTAAATGTGTGGACCCCTGAGCATCCAAACATGATGAAAACAAAACGAAAAGCTAAATTGTAGGCATTTAGGGTTTAGGGTTTAAAGATGGGATTTATAGGGTTTACCTGGACCCTAAAGAACCTACATCATGTCATTATATAAGTCCTTTTAAAGTGGTAGGTCATTCAGGGTCCAGGTTGGGCCACGCTAAAACGCCAGGCAAGCCTCTGGGACCACGTCATCGCACCGATGACTTTGGAGTCCGACTTGAGAGTTGGACAAAGCGCCAGAAAATGCTTACACCTGGTGTTTCTTGTTCAGGAACTGAATTTAAGTTACCATAATAGGGATCTATCGCAAATAACATGGTTTCTTTATTCTGGTACCTTAAATTAAAAATATCCCTTAACAAGAACCCGGCCTGGCCACATATACCGGGATGCTGTTGATGGCTCTTGCTTGCTGGCTGCCGTCCTTGTCGTCGGCACCAAAGGTCTGACGGTTCTCCAGCTGTGGGACAGAAAAGTAGTCATACCACACAACTAACGAAGAGGTCTGAAATGTGCTCTTCGGAATCCGTTTTGCACTGGGCACCAAAGCCTCGGTAACGAAGTCCACAGGCACACCGCCTCCAGTGCCCAAGAGATGCGCGAAGGCACCCTGCAAAATTTTCAGCTGTTCGCACTCGGGATCCGGGTGATGCTGGGTCATCCACTGGTGCGAAACAAAGCTCGCCGTTTGATCGGAGCCGTACTCGAACTCAACCAGCTCCCCGCGTGCCTGCACGGCCCATTCAAAATGCCTAGTAGACCTATAGTACACTTTTTCCACCAGAGCTACCCACAGCTGGGAAAAATGGTTCAAGTGAGGGTTTACCCTAAGCCTCTCACTAGTTCTTTGCAGCCGTGAGGGCCCCCAGTCTGGATGACTTGCCTACTCTTTGTTCTCGTTTTAAACGAAGCAGAAATCCAAACTTCTTTTGTGCAATCAGTATACAGGAAGCCGACAAGTTGAGGTGCTTCTACAGACTCAGTACTTAAAGCCTTAGAGGTTTAGGGGTTAGTGTCAAACCAAGCTCTCACTGCGAAGGCACGCGCGGAGGCTTTCGGTTCGAGGAAAAGAAGTCCGGCCGCTGATGCGGCAGTCGAGGCCCGCGGGTAGGGGGCTCTTTGTGGTGGTTNGGTGGTTTGGGTTCGGGTTGTTACCTCTAGGTTTGTTATTGGTAGCGGAGCCCAGGCCGCGGTCCTGGGGTAGTCGGTTGTTGTGGTTGTTTGGTTTGGTGGGTGGTCTAGTGAGCCTCCTCCCGCTTAGTTCCTTCGTTCGTTGCCATGGCCCCAAACGCCTCAGATGATCCCTGGGCCACGTGGGCCTCTTCCGATGAGTCCCAAGCTTCCGGTGGCACTGCAGAAGTTTCCCAGTCATCCACACCGGGAGNGCCACGTGGGCCTCTTCCGATGAGTCCCAAGCTTCCGGTGGCACTGCAGAAGTTTCCCAGTCATCCACACCGGGAGATCCTGCCAGCACGAGTGCTGGCGACGGCAGACAAGGGCAGACTTCTGCCCCAGCCTGGCACAACAGTTCTTCTTGGGATGTTTCGTCGAATCAATGGTCTTGGGATAGCTATGGTTATCCAAACTGGGGAGATGCTTGGGGACAGTCTTCGTGGGATCGCTATGGGTGGTGGTCTAGGCCGCAGACTGGAGATTTCAGGCATCAGTGGTGGAGTTCTCCCGGTCCATGGGGAAAATGGGCCTAT
>BGNK01000322.1:83288-146651 GCA_003297005.1 Symbiodinium sp. clade A Y106 | reverse complement strand
CGTCGATGCTTTTGCTCGGCGACTCTGGCAAATCAAAGACTTCGGCCACGCGAGCTGCGAAAAGATCCTCAAACATGTGTGTTCAGAATGCCAAGCAGCCCGCAAGAGAAAGATCAACGCGGGGACCGCCAGCGTAGCCTCCGGTGCGTACTCACATGGCAATCACTACGGTGTCATTCAGAAGACTTGCACCTACCCCAATGTCTCCATCTACATCAATCGTTTCCTGAAACACCATGGTGCTAAGGGATCTTGGTCATNCGGTGCGTACTCACATGGCAATCACTACGGTGTCATTCAGAAGACTTGCACCTACCCCAATGTCTCCATCTACATCAATCGTTTCCTGAAACACCATGGTGCTAAGGGATCTTGGTCATCCGTACAGCTTGGTTGGAATTGTCCTGTCGGTGCTCATAAAGACGTTCACAACCTCAGCGATACCCTGAACTGGAACATCACCCTCGGGGATTTCTCAGGTGGTAGACTATGGCTAGAAGCAACCGTATCCACATCCCAGGCATCAGAAGATCAACAAGTTCAGCTATGCGATGGCACAATGGCTATAGGCCCGGTCGTTGACACTAAAGGACAAGTGCATGCTTTTGATCCGAAGAGAAGACATGGAGTTGAACAGTGGAGCGGGGATCGTGCTACCATCACAGCCTACACGACCCGGGGTGTGGGACATCTTTCACGTCAAGAACGTGACCTGCTCAGGAGTTTCGGCTTTCCAGTTGGACAAGATGCGGGATCGAATCAGCCTCCCGCAGATGAACCTCATCATGTTGAACATAGGCAGCGTCCGAAGAAAAGCATTCGTCGTACTTTGTGGAAGAGTGCCCAGAGAGCAAGTGCCATGTTCACCATCGGTTTGGCAGCAGCATCGTCTTTTGTATCCGAGATACTTCCTCATGGTAGTGATCCAGCGCGAGCTTCACTCTATGAAATCGGAGGTCATGATCTCACATGTGACATTGCCGGTTTTGGAAGCACAGTCATTGAGCCACTCTCGTGGAAGGACTTTCTTCAAGACACCGACAACGAGAAGGTCGTTGATACGATCACTGCCCTCAAGCCCCACGTGGTGTGGGTACAAGGACACGGCAGAGGACTTGATGCAATCACGCATTTGCGTAAGACGGCTGATGCACAGATCGGAGAGGGTGGAATGTTTGTGTATCAGGACGACATTACGGCCGGATTCTGGAAGGCACCCCTTCTGGAATACTTCGTCGAGGCTTATCCGTGCTCCTTTGAGGACAAAGCACAAACCAGAATCATCAGGGTTGGTTCTCAGGTTCGCCCACATGATGACGTCCACCCTCCCCCCAGTCAGGCGGTGAATGTCACTAGCCATGAAGATGGGCATGGAGCACAATCCGGACAACATTCCAGCAGCAGCGTGAAGGAGATCAAGTTTGAAGGTAATGTACCCAAACATGTTCAAAGTGCCCTCATTCGGCTTCACCAAAANCATGAAGATGGGCATGGAGCACAATCCGGACAACATTCCAGCAGCAGCGTGAAGGAGATCAAGTTTGAAGGTAATGTACCCAAACATGTTCAAAGTGCCCTCATTCGGCTTCACCAAAATCTCGGACATCCCTCAGCCCAGGATATGGCACGCCACCTTCGGTATGTCGGTGCCGACGAACACGTGGTGAAGGCCTGCAAGAATCTACGCTGTCAAGTATGCGATCGTAATCGACACACCGGAACACCGAGACCAGCAACTTTACCTTCGCTTCTTGATATGAATCAACTCGTCAGCATTGANGTGGTGAAGGCCTGCAAGAATCTACGCTGTCAAGTATGCGATCGTAATCGACACACCGGAACACCGAGACCAGCAACTTTACCTTCGCTTCTTGATATGAATCAACTCGTCAGCATTGATGTTTTTCATGTGTTCGATGCTGATCGGGTGCGACACGAGCTGCTCTCTGTGATTGACCATGCCACTACGTTTCAGCTCGTTTGCAAGATTGAGGGTCATNATCAACTCGTCAGCATTGATGTTTTTCATGTGTTCGATGCTGATCGGGTGCGACACGAGCTGCTCTCTGTGATTGACCATGCCACTACGTTTCAGCTCGTTTGCAAGATTGAGGGTCATGGCGCTGCCGAGTTCACCAAGAAGTTTACCCAGTTGTGGGGGAATGTGTTTGGGTCGCCAGGAACAATCTCAGCCGACCTGGAGACAGGACTGCAAGCTGGATTGGCCAAGTACGCTGAGNTTTGGGTCGCCAGGAACAATCTCAGCCGACCTGGAGACAGGACTGCAAGCTGGATTGGCCAAGTACGCTGAGTTTCATGGCTGCAAAATTCGATCTGCAGCAGGACAAGCGCACTGGCAGCAGGGAGTGATTGAGCGTCACGGGCTTTGGTTTCAGGAAATCATAAAGAGGGTCATTGACGAGAAGAGCATCGGGGCTGAGGACATTGACCTAGCAATCCAGGCCTGCAATAGCGCGAANCAGGGAGTGATTGAGCGTCACGGGCTTTGGTTTCAGGAAATCATAAAGAGGGTCATTGACGAGAAGAGCATCGGGGCTGAGGACATTGACCTAGCAATCCAGGCCTGCAATAGCGCGAAGAATGAACTACGAAGGAGACATGGTTTCTCGCCTAATCAAGCGGTCTTCGGTCGAGATCCGAGAGTCTCCGAAGAGCTTTGTTCAGGTGGAGATGAGGAGCGTTTCATTGAGCTCATGTCTCAGGACAGACAGCGGCAGAAGGAAGTCGCGATCAGGACAGCTGCTCGCATGGCTTTCTTCAGGACGCAGCTCGATACCAAGTTTCGGCGTTCGCTTTTGCAGAGAGCTNTGCTCGCATGGCTTTCTTCAGGACGCAGCTCGATACCAAGTTTCGGCGTTCGCTTTTGCAGAGAGCTAGAGTCAAGCGTGGAGGATACCGGATCGGAGAGCTGGTCTGTTTCTACAGAACCGAGAAGGTTGCCACCAAGAGGGGGCAATGGCGGGGACCAGGTACGATCATTGGGTCCGAAGGTGGGAACTGGTGGGTGTCCTTTGCTGGCAGGTGCCATCTCGTTGCAGAAGAACATCTTAGGCCTTCTACGGCCGAAGAGCTCGGAGATATCCTCAGCACCAAGATCGCAAGGGATGACCTAGAAAAGCTTCTCAACCTNTTTGCTGGCAGGTGCCATCTCGTTGCAGAAGAACATCTTAGGCCTTCTACGGCCGAAGAGCTCGGAGATATCCTCAGCACCAAGATCGCAAGGGATGACCTAGAAAAGCTTCTCAACCTGGATCCTGATGATCCCACTACCTACCAGGACAACCCAGACCCTGAACAAGGTGATGTAGACCTAGATCCTGAACAAGAGTCTCAGCAGGATATCGACATGGACTTTCAGTTCTCGCTTGAACCTGAGCAGGATGTCTTCAACCCCGACGCTGAAATGACGATCGAAGGGAGNGACTTTCAGTTCTCGCTTGAACCTGAGCAGGATGTCTTCAACCCCGACGCTGAAATGACGATCGAAGGGAGCGCAAGTGCTAGCAGTGCACCCCGCAGAGAGAAAGACAGAGATCCAAGGAATCCCCCCGTCGTTGTGAGCAAGAGAGTTCGAATCAAAGGACCTGCCGAAAAAGCACAGTCAGTCAACATGCTGAAGCGTTGCTACACAGAGCGGTCGCTTGCCAAGCAATATGAGAAAGAGCTTCCTTGGAAGGTGATACCGGCAAGTGAACATCAAGGCTTTCGTGAAGCAGAAGACAAACAATTCCGTGAACATCTTCATCATCAGGCCTTAGACCCCATCAGTCTAGAAGAATCTCGTGCAATTCGTCAGCGTGTGGACCNCTCGCTTGAACCTGAGCAGGATGTCTTCAACCCCGACGCTGAAATGACGATCGAAGGGAGCGCAAGTGCTAGCAGTGCACCCCGCAGAGAGAAAGACAGAGATCCAAGAAATCCCCCCGTCGTTGTGAGCAAGAGAGTTCGAATCAAAGGACCTGCCGAAAAAGCACAGTCGGTCAACATGCTGAAGCGTTGCTACACAGAGCGGTCGCTTGCCAAGCAATATGAGAAAGAGCTTGGAAGGTGATACCGGAAAGTGAACATCAAGGCTTTCGTGAAGCAGAAGACAAACAATTCCGTGAACATCTTCATCATCAGGCCTTAGACCCCATCAGTCTAGAAGAATCTCGTGCANAGTGAACATCAAGGCTTTCGTGAAGCAGAAGACAAACAATTCCGTGAACATCTTCATCATCAGGCCTTAGACCCCATCAGTCTAGAAGAATCTCGTGCAATTCGTCAGCGTGTGGACCCCAGCAGGATTCTCAGCTCGAGGTTCGCCTACAAGGATAAGAATTGGACCCGAAGGAAGCTTGATGAATCCCTACCGTGGAAGCATAAGGCAAGATTGGTTATCGGAGGACACCGTGATCCCGACGTCCACATGTTGCAGACCGACGCCCCGACTATCAATCGACTTTCGGTTTTGACTCTTCTGCAACTTGTCGCAAGTAAGAGAGCCAAAGAAGGTTGGTCAGCCTCGGCAGGCGACATTGAGGCTGCCTTTCTTAACGGTGATCCTCTAGAAAGAGAACTGTATCTTGCTCAACCACGGACTGGCCTGGCCGGTTTACACCCAGAGCAGCTCCTCAGAATTACGAAGGGTGTTTTTGGTCTTCCTGACTCACCGCGCAAGTGGTGGAGACGTCTTAGAGGCGACATGCTAGGGATCAGCATCGTCCATGAGGGTCANCTTCCTGACTCACCGCGCAAGTGGTGGAGACGTCTTAGAGGCGACATGCTAGGGATCAGCATCGTCCATGAGGGTCAGAAGTACAAGCTCCTGCAAAGTCCCCTTGATGCATGTCTCTTTCAACTTGTCAAAGACAGCTTCGATCCTGCTGACCTTAAGTCAGAAGAACCAGTCGGCTATGTCGGGGTGCATGTTGATGATCTTCTTGTAGCGGGAGGCCCGGTGTTCAGTCGTCTGATNCAACTTGTCAAAGACAGCTTCGATCCTGCTGACCTTAAGTCAGAAGAACCAGTCGGCTATGTCGGGGTGCATGTTGATGATCTTCTTGTAGCGGGAGGCCCGGTGTTCAGTCGTCTGATCCAAGAAGCACTCTCGAACATCTTCCCGGTTGGTGAGTGGCTCGTTGATGATTTTGATTACTTGGGCTCACACATCAAGGTCGATGGCCAGGGTGTCTTCTTTTCTCAAGAAGCTTACGCAAGCAGTAGGCTGTTTGAGATTCCCATCAGCACAGAACAGAAGGATGAGGACCCAGCCACTGAAGAGCAACGCATAGACAATCAGTCGTTAGTCGGTGCCCTCAGCTGGCTAAGTTCCCAGTCGAGACCTGATCTCCAATGCTCGGTATCCCTCGCTCAACAACTGCAGTCCAATCCCAGCGTGGGTGATCTTCGCTTTTCGAATCAGATTGCGAGGAGGGCTTGGGATCATAGGGACAAAGGAATTTGGCTTAGACCCCTTGTTCTGAGCCAGCTCGAATTCCTGGTGTACCACGACGCAGCTTGGGGCAATGCAAAGCTTTCTGGGGAAGAAGGGTTCANTTGGGATCATAGGGACAAAGGAATTTGGCTTAGACCCCTTGTTCTGAGCCAGCTCGAATTCCTGGTGTACCACGACGCAGCTTGGGGCAATGCAAAGCTTTCTGGGGAAGAAGGGTTCAGACTCTCTCAAGCTGATCATGAGCTGGGCACCATGACTGGGAGTCCTTACGACTGGAAAGAGCGAAAGGCTAAGAGGGCCAACTCCTGTGTCGCCAGCCAGCTTGGNCTGGGCACCATGACTGGGAGTCCTTACGACTGGAAAGAGCGAAAGGCTAAGAGGGCCAACTCCTGTGTCGCCAGCCAGCTTGGCGTCTTACTGGTGCTGACTGACACTGAGCACTACCGGAAGGGGGGACAAGTTTGCAGCGTGCTTGACTGGAAATCATGCGCAACACAACGCGTGTGCAGATCCACTTTCGGGGCCGAGACNACTGGTTGCATTGAAGCCGTGGAAACTGGACAGTATATTCGCTCATATGTCCAGACGATTATCACCGGCAAGCTACAGCGAGTAGAATCCTTAGCCGGTGGAAGACTGAAGTGCATCACTGATTGCAAAAGCCTCTATGACCACCTTCACAAGGAAGGTGTGCCAAAGATCCCCAGCGATAAACGATTAGCCATTGATCTTTCAGCCTTGCGACAGAGCCTCGACCTTGAAAAGGTCAATGATCGTACACCGCTGTTTTGGGTACCTACTGGGTTTCAGCTTGCTGATGTGTTGACTAAGCCTAAAAACTCCGATCAGTGGTGGAAAGAGATCTATGGCTCATTCCGTCTGCCATTTAAGTGTCTCGAGGAAGATGCCGAGACCAGTCTTAAACTTTAAGACCTTTTTGGACCAGTGTCAAACCAAGCTCTCACTGCGAAGGCTCGCGCGGAGGCTTTCGGTTCGAGGAAAAGAAGTCCGGCCGCTGATGCGGCAGTCGAGGCCCGCGGGTAGGGGGCTCTTTGTGGTTGTTTGGGTTCGGGTTGTTACCTCTAGGTTTGTTACTAAACCTAGTAAGTATGGGTCCTCAAAGGGCTCCTTACATAGGGATCTATAGGGGTTCTTTAATGGGAGGATCATGGGACTTAGTATATAGTTACAAGTACCTTAATTGGGGTTCTTAGTACTTGTAGGTAAAGCTACGTTCATAGTAACCCTTGTTACTACATCTAGTGAATAGGGTGCCTACATAAAAGAAAGTAGGGTTTCTATGGTCGGAATTACTATCATGGTTTGTGTAAGTTCCCCCTACTCACAAGTAAAACATACGTACCCCAAGGGTCCATGTGCTCATACAGTTTATTCTTCGGCCCTAGGGTACCTACCCCAGAGGGTCCATATACACTACTATTATGGAATTAGGTCCCCAAAACCATAATGGGGATGGTCTTTCAGGCCTAATTCCATACTAGTAGTGTATATGGACCCTCTGGGTACGTAAGGGTTCCTGAGTGCTTAGAGGATGCCGATGTACAGGGAACCTCGATCGCCAGGGTCTGCCAGGGCCCCTACTTGGAGGTACGTCGGGCTCATGGCCATGGGCTTTGGGGTCTACGGTCCAGGGTTTCGTGTACAAGGACTACGGAAAAGGACGTCGTCTGGTTTAGAGATAGGGATCTGGGAACTTAGTCGGTGGATCAGGGAACTTGGTAGGTAGTCCAGATACCTGATGCTCGAAGTGTAGGAGAATGAATCCTGGAATTTCGGGGTAGAGAGGGCCCTGCCGAGGGGCCAAACCCGGATTTCTAAAGAAGAATAAGAAAATGAACAGGGGTTTTATAGGGTCATTGCCCCACGAATCCCGATATTTTAACTTTTGAGTTACCGTCACAACCCAAACGATTCAAACCTTCAGGGCCAGTTTAAGATAATAGTACCCCAAGGGTCCAAAGGACCCAATAATTAGGTACTCGGTTTTAGGATAGTAGTTATGTAGGTTAGGATTTTGGAGAGTATATGATTATTCGGTACTTGGACCCTTGGGGGTAATGTCGCTTGGCCCCTCAAGGAAATGGCCGCACGGGGTTACATAGCGTTGTCTTTGGACCGACAAGCTGTCAAACATGAGTTCTTAGAAGCCTAAACCCAACCCTGAATATGAAATAAACCCTCGCAGGTCTTCCAGGAAAGTCTTAGTGCAAAGTGCCTGCGTTCGCCGCCTGCGCCACCGAGAGGGGTGTGCTTGAGGATTTCGGGGTTAAAGCGAAGGCTTTAGGGCTCAGGGTTTAGCGTTTGAGGGTTCAGGTGTAGGGAGTACCTGTAGTCTCCATTGTAGTTCCTTTTTTCTGTTACCTTTTCGGATCCTTAATATAGAATTGGTTAAACCAAAAAAAGGAACTTCAATGAAGACTATAGGTAGGTTTAGTTGTTGTGGGTTTTCGTGTTTGCCTAGAGTTCAAAGGAAGCCCCTGGCCTCTCTAAAGAGCCCAGTACTGTAGGGCTCGGAATAATTAACAATGGCAGTGCTTAGGGTCCCCTGTGGTCGTAGTGCAGTATACAGCATACCGCAAAACCCAACAAAAAAACCTGCACCCTCACCCACCTGTTCTAAGTACTAAAGCTCCGATACTACGGCCCTAATCCCTAAACCCAAATCCCCAAAACCCGAAGCCCTAAACACTATAGAATATAGAGCCCAAGCCCGAGATCCTACAACCTGAACCCCAGAGCCGCCAAAACCCCCTTAATTAAGAAATATACCCAGGGTTCCTTTAAAGGGATCTATAGGGTTTAGGGGATTCTAATATCCCCTAAATTAAGGAATATACCTTAAATTATAAATAGGAGCCCTGATTAGATTTAAGGTAGATTCCTTAATTAAGGGGTTTTGGAGGCTCTGGGACCCTCAAAAAGCAGAAACCTTTCACCAACTCGGGAAGCCTCGAAGTTAAGGTAAGCGCAGGGAAGGGTTGCTGTAGAGGCCCTGTTACCCTGGGGATCAAAATAGCCCAAAAGCCTTATATGAGCATTTGTCAAAACTTCTTGTTCATGGCCAGACCATGGATGATTTGGGGGGGTCCTATCGCTTTACAAGGATTGCGTCACATGTTTCTGTGAGGTATCGCTTTGCTCTTGTGAAAGTAAGAAGACCATCAGACTCACTGATCCTACTCGTAGCTTGCCCTGCCCTTTACTGCCCTCTGCTGCCCCTTACTGCTNTTCACTGCCTTTTACTGCCCTTTACCTGCCCTTTACGGCCCTTTACTGCAGTTTACTGCCCTTCACTGCCCTTTACTGCCCTCTACTGCCCTTTACTGCATGGGGCAGTGGCTCATAAATCGATCTGGTAGGTATCGATTAGGGTATCGATTGGGTATCGATTAGGGTATCGATTGCCTAGCCACATGTCACACGCAAAATTTAGGCACAATTGCCGCGGCTGTTCGAAAATGTCACAACAAATGATCTTCGTCGATCGTATCGCTTTTGGGGGGGTCCTTTCGCTTTCCAAGGAAATTGGCAAGATCCGACATTCCACGGTCACCCTACTCTTAGCTACAATTACGGAAGTTTTGACGGATGCTCATATAGTATGGTCTTTGGGCCCAAAAGCCTTAATATATGAGTCCTTAGATCCCTAGGGTTAAGGGTTCCTGCTTAAGGGTACAACACAAGGGCTCCCTTATACAAATGGGGTTCTCTAAGAGGTTTAGGGTTTAGGGTCAAAGATTGGAGGGTTTAGGGTTTAGGGTTTAGGATTTTAGGGCTTGGGCTTCCCAGGCATACTTCTCACAGTGTAGCGCTTGGGATTTACGGTTTCGCAAGCATAAGCCCCAAGCCCTTCACTGCCAAACCCCTAACCCTATCAAACTGTGTCAAAACCCGAGGGATCTAAGGACTCATATATTAAGGCTTTTGGGCCCAAAGACCATAATATATAAGCTTTTGGGCTATTTTGATCCCTAGGGAAACATGCCCCACGGATGTAAAGCCTTCCTACTTTCAGTTTTTGTTAAAGCAGTTCCCTAGCCAGTAACCCGAAAGGTCGCCAATTCAAATAAACTCAATGGGATCTCCCTTTATTGCATGTCGGAAGAGAGCCCCTTCAGGAACGTGGGCAACTCGATTCGGCTTGAAATCAAGGAACCTGGGATGAAACGCAGGAAACCCTACAGAGCCTCTTCCCCTGGGCATCCAAATAGCCCAATAGCCTTATGTAGTCTGGTCTTTGGGCCCAAATCCCTAGGGTTCGGGCCTAGAAGTCCGAGTTCGGGCTTTGGGGTTTGAAGTTGCGGGTTCCCTATCAAAGATTCTCCCAAATACTCTCCTGCATAAGTACTACTTATCTTAGTTGCCGAGTTCATAGGTCCCCAAAAGTGTACACTTTCAGTTTTATAGTGGGTAATATTCTCCCAAAAGTGTAAAGTGTATCCACTCAGCTACTCATTATCCTAAACCCTAAACCCTAGAACCCCTTCGGGTTTGGGAAGTCATTGAAAAAGCCCACAGCTCAGGCCTGACGTTGCCCGCGGGCTTCTTCTGCACCCTGCCAGTGCGATTTGAAGTAGAGTTTGTACTCGCATCTTCGCAGTCACTATAGGCCTATAGGCCCCTACAGTGTTCTAACCTCGAAGCTAAACCCTAAAAGCCCGAACCCTGTGTCCTTCATGACTTCAGAATTAGCAGGGGAAGTGGGTGGGTGGTCTGCATACCGTAGTCCTGCAGCAACACGATATACCTAGTACCATAATGCCATAAGCCCTCAAATACCCTACACCACAATCGCACCCCGACGCTGTAGCCCCCCAAAGTACCCTTTAAAAGAGCACTTACTAGTGGGTATTTAAAGTATGATAGAAGGTAGTTCGGGGGGGGGTTGCTGGCAAAACCTGCAACCTTTGAGCCCTTATATAATCCCCCATACCTTAAACCCTACCTAGAGGCTCATACCCTGCCCTTTTTCGGGTACCCACGTAGTTTTATGGTTAGGATCTGTTTGCCAAACAGGTAGACGAGGGCCCCGGAATTTCCACCAAGCCCAGCAGCGCCCAGGGCTCCCGCCTACGACCCCAAAGCCGTAAATCCACCCTGAACTACTGAACCAGCATACCCCGAAAAACCGCACTGAACTCTTTTTTTTTTTAGAATGCACTGCCCTTTTCCTTGCGTCCTGAGGACTCTAGGAAAATTGGAACATGGGTTAAGGATGATTGGTGCTGGCATTCTTTGGAGGATACTCATGTCCTAGTTTCTGCTTGAAGCCAACTCGACACATTCGTAAGCCCGAATCCTCAAAAGACCCTGTGAAAACCGCATACAACCCCTTACAGAGCCCTTACAGAAGCCTTGTAGCAACCTCAGAGAACCCCTACGGAACCCTATCAAACCATCGTAGAAGTCGTAGAGAATCCCTTGTAGAGCCGTTAACACTTGCAGGAACCCTTATCGACACTCTTTAAAGGACTCTTGCCTGAAGGACCCTCAAAGGAAGCCTTATGATAAGCGTGAGAGAGCCTTGTAGAATTCGTCGTGAAGGAACCCCTTCGAACGCCTTCAAGAGTTGGTTCAACCAAAACAAGGAACTAAAATGGATACTTTACCCTAATGCTCCTGGACCCTCGTAGTGAGATCCCAAAACCTAGCCCCCAAAGCCGAAACCCTCCCCCAGAAAGCCCAAGACCCTCGTAGGAGCCGTAGAGTAGGTACTAAGTCCCATGATCATTTAAAAATTTAAGTAGACCCTAAAACCCCTCTTATAGATCCCTTTTAAGGAGCCCTTTAAGGAGCCCCAGAGATCCCATGACCCTCTTACGAGCTTTAGGGTAGGTACACCCAAACTGTCGGTCCGGTCCAGCCTGGTATTCTTGACCTTCGCCGGTGCACCACGAGCTTTCCCCTTCGTAGGCCCAGGGCTTGCGGTTTAGGGCCCAGGGTTTGGCACTTAGGGTGGAAGGGCCTAGGGGTTTAGGGGTTTAGGGTTTAGGGGTTTAGGGTTTAGGGTTTAGGGTTTAGGCTTTAGGATTTAGGGTTTAGGGGTTAGGATTTAGGGTTTAGGGTTTAGGGGTTTAGGGTGTTGGGGTTTTGGGCTTGGGGCTTAGGGTGTTGTGGTTTAGGGGTTTTGGGGTTTGAGGCTTAGGGTTGAGGGCTAACAACGGTTTCTTCGGACCATTATGGAAGTATGCACCCCAAAAAACAATCCTCATCATGGTTTGGGGGACCTGAATCCATAATAGTAGTATACATGGATACTCTTGCTGCTTGAAATAACTTCATACACCTCACTCCCAGACCTGGAGCATAGAGGCAGGTTTTGTCTCGTCGAGGAAGGTCTCATGCTACTACAAGGGCGTTGATTAAAGAAGACAGATTTTGGCAGGCCACATTCTGCAGTTATACTGTACCCTGAGGGTCCATGTACCCAAATAGTAGATACTTTGGCCCTAAAGTACCTAAATAGGGACTACTCTAAGGCCAAAGTATATAATATTTGGGTACATGGACCCTTAGGGGTAGATATGAAACCCTAGCTCTACAAGGACCATGCGGGAACAAGAATCCTAGACCCTAAATCCTAAACCCTGTTACTACTTATGCAGACCTCCATACTGTTGATGATATAAATCCTACATTACCTTAAGGACACTCAACTATGGGAATTATGGTATATTCCTTACTATGGGTAATGCAGGATATATCACGTAGTAAAGAGGAGTCTGGCCTTCATGGCTTTCATTGCTGCTTTCATGGCGGCCGCAGCTTTCATGGCCTTCATCGGCGCCATGGCTGCTTGCGCCGACTGTGATTGAAAGAGAGTGATACTCCTGATAGAAGCCAGGCTCTTCTAGGGCTTGGGGTTGGGGTGTCGATTGATTTTTTGGGGATGGGGTCTGTTGAGGGGTGGAACCGTTTGGGTGCTGAATTGCAGTGGACCGGTCTGGGTGTGCGGGAAATGCATCGCCATTGGCCCCGCCTGTCATGTGTATGAAGGGACCCTACACATGCTTGAGCCACCATGAACGACAGCAAGGACACACGCATGCATCTGAAACCCGAAACCCTAACATCTAACCCTAAACCCGCTCGTCATTGTTGTGTTGCCGGTGACCTGAACTCGAGGCCTTAAACTCTTTTGGGGCTTCCCCCATGCAGAGGCCTGAAAGGTTAAACCCGGGGTGGGGGGGGGTACCATCACACTAATAATAGCAGTGATAGAAGTGTCAATAAGAAGAAGATACTTACGCAGGCACTTTGAGTGAATATAGTTGAGTAACGACATAGTCTTCAGACCCTGTGGCGCGGTAAGGCTGTGAGGTGAAGCCCGAAGCCCTACCACTTAGCGATGAATTTACCAACTCAAGTCTCGAATGCCCCGAGTTGATGTCTGAGCCCGCATATCCAGTATGTTTTTGTTTCGCATTGACCTGTGTTGTCCGAAGGTTACGTCAAGACTGCTGAGGTTTAGGTCCTTTACCCTCAGGCTCAAAATGGCCCAACAGCCTTCTATAGTACGTATGGCCTTTGAGCCCAGAAATCGACAAACCCTAAAGCGAACCCCAGAAAGTTGGAACATGCTTCAGGAGGATTTGCGCTAGGATCCCTTATACTTTGCCTTAAGGGCATAAGGATAATGATGTTCCAACTTTCTGGCTTCTACTATAAAAATCTAAACCGTGGCTCTTTGGAGCCCTGGAGGCTTTGAGGCCCCTAAACCCCTAAACCCTAAACCCTTAACCCTTACAGGAACCCCTATAGATCCCTTTAAAGGAACCCTGAGTCCCTGAGAGCCGAAGGCTTGAAGGGCTGGTTTCTAGGGGCACTAAAGACTGCGCTTCACACTCCCTAACCTTGCAAGGCAAACCCCAGCGACCCAGATCTTGATGGGGATAGTAAGTAAGATTGACAGAAGTTTTTGGTCGGTATTCACGGGGGGCTTATGAGTATTTAGAGGGTTCATTCTACCGGAACTTCCAAAAACGAAGCGAAGGCTTCAGGTAACTGCTGTGCCTCTTGGATCCGTACGGAGGCAGAACCTCAAACTTCCTGAAACAGTAAACCCCTGCCTAGCAAAACGACCCCCCCCCCGAGAAGAATTGATAACAAGAATCCTTATGCGCAGGCCCTCAAAGAGAGACTGCTGCTGTTACCAATTACTAGTGTCACTGCTACTGCTGCCACAACCACTACCGCTACCACTGTGGCTACTGCTGCTGTGGGCCAAAGACGTCCTGAGCGCTTCGAAGATCTGGCTGCTGGCCAGTCCTGCTCGGAGGCTTAGGGTTTAGGGGTTTAGGGTTTAGGAGGTTCATGGGTTTAGGAGGTTCATGGGTTTAGGGGTTTCGGGTTTAGGAGGTTCATGGGTTTAGGGGTTTCGGGTTTAGGGGTTTAGGATTTAGGGTGTTAGGGTGTAGGGTTTCGGGGGTAAAGGGTTTAAGCGTTAATGGTTATGCGTGCGGTAGAAAGTCACCCAACACAGGCTGTAACTCTATAGTTGTCCTACTCAGAAGCCCAACTTTTAGCTACCCATGAACCTCTCCTTACGGAACCCTTCTAGATCCCTTCAAGGAACCCTGTAAGCCCTGCTTACCCTAAGGGTGCAAAGGACCCAATAATTAGGTACCTAGGTTTAGGATAGTAGTTCTGTAGGCTACTATTTGGGAGAGTATTTGATTATTATGTACTTGGACCCTTAGGGTTACAACAACCCACGAACCTTTAAACCCTAAACCCCTAAACCCATGAACCTCCTAAACCCTAAACCCCTATACCCTAACCCCCTAAACCCTAAACCCATGAACCTCCTAAACCCTATCCCTTCAAGCTTCAAGTGCACCACATTCCAGCGATTCAGCTTGGGGTCTATCGGGCCTAGGGTACCGGTTTACATAGAGGCCTTCAGTTGAAAAAAAAAAAAAAAACCCCCCCCCCCCTATATTATACTAGAAATATTACAAAGAACCACCCAAAATTATTTAGGCCCCTGTATTACGGCCTTATGGTTTGGGGATTCGGGCTTAGCGCTTTGGGCGTTAGGAGCTTTTGAATTGCCACGGGGTTTGGGAGTCTGAAGCTTTCGGGGTTTGGGGGTTTAGGGTTTGGGGGTTTAGGGTTTAGGGTTTTGGGGTTTAGGGTTTGGGGTTTAGGGCTGATGGAGAGAGCGCAGCACTACACTACATCCTTAACACCCTAGCCGAGTGGGAATTGAGGCATAGTCCTTGAAAAAGCAACCAAAGGTTTTGTCCAACAGCTGGGGTCCCTTGCACCAGATCCTCACAAACACGCCTTTCCCACAAAAGCTTGAGCACCACACAAAATGCCCTACAGACAAAGCCTAGTCTAGAGCGGGGCGTAAAGACAAAAGGCTTCGGGGATGTGGGCTTCAGACTTAGTCTGGCGTTGAGGGTGAGACTAACATAGGGGCCTTAATAATTAGAATAGGGTTTGAGGGTGTTTTATACTCTAATTATAACAAGGAGCCCTCAAAATAGTATAGGCAATTAATTGTTAAGGCCCCTATAATATAGGACCCGGAAACCCAATATCGGTTGTTCCAGGCGACCGTATACACTTCTGACTCGAATCACACTGGCAAACTCATGCTAGTCCTCCAAAGAAAAAATGCACTCAACACCCAAGAGACAGAGCGCGAGAGAGAGAGAGAGACACAGAGATATTGAGAAAATAGAGAGAGAGAGAGGGAGGGAAGGAGAACAGACGTGTTTATAGAAAACCGCATCAACAAGAGACGATCTGCGCAGTGACTGATCTCTTTTTGCTAGAGTCCCGTATTTCCTGAATCCTGGAAGCGTGCTACCCTAAGCTCTACACTTCACACAGCCCCACCTTTTCCGGGGCCTACATATATCATATATATATATATATATATCGATAGATCATAATAATGAACACTAAACTTACAAAAAGGTGGTTCAGGTAAACCCTGACCCCTAAACCCGACCCTCTCCGAAAAAAGGCATGTCCGGAAACCAAGAAGCAGTAGGAGCCTTCGTCAGCGATCGCCTGTGAGGCTGTTGGGTTTAGGGTTTAGGCTTTGGGGTTTACAGGGTTTAGGGTTCATAGGGTCTAGCTTTTAGGGTTTAGGTTTGAGGGTTTAGGGTTTAGATTAGGGTTTAGGCTTTAGGGTAGGGTTTAGGATTGCTGTCTCGGGGTTTTGGATTTAGAGCTTTGGTTCTAGGTTAGGATTTAATTTTGGAGTTTACCTGTATCCCCATACCCTACAAAACAGTAGGTTCTGACCCCTTATTTATAAGAGCAGGGTTTTCGATCCCCAGGTAGGGTGTACAGTAAAGCCCATAAAGTTGGAAACCGGATTAAGGCGAAATAGTGCTGAGATTCCCTATACATTACTCTTAAGCATTGAGGCTATTGGGATTCCAACTTTATGGGGTTTACTGTAGGATGGTCTAGGAGTTGCTTCTGACCTACGGTCCCGCTGCTCCGTCATCGACCTCTTTCGGTCTGAAGATGTCCCGGGCGAGTTGTGGGCTGAAGTTCATTTGATTCATGGAGTCCGAAATACCTTTGCACCACCCCTTGTACAGGGTTTGCTTTTCCTGAGTGTCCCAGCCAGGCAGCAGCAAGCGGTCCCAAAAGTCTCGCAGCCTTACTTGGATGCTAGCTGCTAGCTCAAGAAGCACAGAGCCCTAATATAGGAGAATAGGGTTTGGGGGCCCATTATACTATAATCATAATAAGGAACCCCCAAAATAGTATGAGCTCTGACCAGCAGAGCAGGGCCGGGGTGGCAAAAGGTTGCAAGGCTCGATCGGTCAGTGCTGCCATTGTTGTTGGCAGTGCCCAGAGACTCCAAAACCCCTTAATTAAGGAACATACCTTAAATTATAATAGGGTTCTTAATATGATTTAGGGTATATTCCTTAATTAGGGGATTTTGGAAGGTCTGGGTGCTGCTGGCAGGGTTGGCACTGGCCCTTGTCCTAGCAGTGGCCCTGGCACCGTCCATAGCCGACAAAGGTTTAAGGCTTCAACTTAGGGTGCACCTATCCTTACAAGGGATCTATAGGAGTTCCTTAAAGGGATCCTTAACAAGGATCTATATATAGGGTTCTACAAGGGAGGGTTTTAGGGTTATATAGCTTTAGTCTCGATTGTAGTTCGTTCTTGGGTTAAACCGATTTTATAGTTAGGTTCCTGAAAGGAAACCGCAAACAGGAAGGTACGGGGCGCAGAGTCTACTGCCAGGTTAAGGGTTCAGGATCTAGGGATCTTCTCCAGGTTGTGTATTCGCTTTTAGCAGGATTTTTTTGGGGGGCTAGTAAGCCTAAGCGCTAAGCCGCACACAGAAGCCCGAAGCCCTCACGTCCTTAACCCTAAGCCCCTAAACATGCCAGGTATCAAGCGGAACCTAAGCCTCTATGGAGTATCTGGGCTCAAGTTTTGGATTTAGGCTTTAAGGTGTTAACTCCAGCATTTAAGCACCTAGGCCCTTGTATCCATTATTCTCTACGGCCTAGATTTGCCGAAAATAGGGGCCTGAATAACTAGAATAGGGTCTTGGTAAACTATAACAAGGCAAAATGGTATAGGTAATTGTTTAGGCCCCTATATTATAGTACCCTTACAGATCCCTTATAGTAGCCCTTCTAAACCCCTTTAAACCTACTTGTCGGGTATCATGGGGAACCAAAGGTCAACCTTTTTCATAATATAAGGATTATATAGGGATTATACTACCCCAAAAGGTTAGAGGTTACCTACTCTACTACTAGGTAAAGGAACCCTGCTCTAACTATTTAGGCCCCTATAGTAAACCTCAAGCCCTCAAGCCGAAGCTCGGAAGGTCGTCTGCGTACCACACAGCCCTCAAACCCTAAATGGTTTAGGGTTTAGGGGTTTAGGGTTTAGGGTCCAAGCCCTTGGATCCGTAAACCACTAAAACAACGGTGTTAAGCTTAGGGTTTAGGGTTTAGGATTGAGGGAAATTGAGGGGCTTAAGGTCCGGGGTTTACGGGGTCAGGGGAGTAGGGTTTAGGGCCAAAAGATTAAGCTTACCCAAATCTACCCTTCTAAGACTGTATGGCCTCTTCCAAATTTCCGCTCAGCTGTTACGCAGGTTGCCAGCATTAGCAGGACTCCCAAGTTGCCAAATTATCTAATCAAGCTCGATCTGCGGCTGCCTCACCTTGATGCTTTGGGTCGTATGCCTAAACAAACCCAGTAAAGCCTTATAATAATGCCGAATCAGGTGGGGCTTATGGTTCTGTCCTTGTGAGGTCCCCAACTAGTTCTTGCCTCGATTTCCCTGCCGTTCGACGGCAGGCGACGTCCGGGCAGACACAGTGGCGTGGTCAGACGGCTGGCGCCGTTTGCCCGCCGCGATCAGGCGTTGCCCAGTAGTGGAGCGGCAAACAGAACAGCTGGCCATGTGTGCATGGTCCACTTCGTGGCTTGTGCTCGAAGCAAGATCATCAGGGAGCAAAGCCGCACTTGTCCACACCCTCAACAGCAGAAGGCGTGCCCGAAACCATGTGGTGCCCTCAACTCTGAACTTCAAGGCTGCTCTAGCTTGATCTCTGTTCGGGTTCCCCCTATCCTCTATTGAGTTTACATTTCGTTTTTACCGGATGTAGAACAGCCCACACTTGTGATGGGCGCGGGGCTTTCAAGCCCAAGCCATCCAGAGATCCCAAGTATAAGATGCGAACTCCCAGTGGTTGGCCTTCTTGGCATCCGGCAGCGTGCTTGCCTTCACACAAAACCAACCAACTACGAGCTTCCAGCAAGCTTCGAATTTCGGGTCTTCCTTCATAATCACGATCCTAGTGTTACATTGGAAAATGCCAAATTACATGCGAGTGGTTGTGCAAGCAACTGAACTGTTTGCAGGTGGTTCAGGTTTTTACCTAACTGTCAAGGTTTTCCCGTTGCACTTGCAGGTCTTGGTGGTTCTTGTGCTGCTACTCTTTATGTGCATGCACATAAAAAGTAGCAGCACAATGTTTTTGCCTTGGTTGTGGCTGTAAAATTGTAGCGACACACGCGAGAGAAGAGTTGGCAGGCGCGGATTGGGGGATTCAGGTCCTTGGGTAACCATCATCTAACCCTAAGGCTCTAAGGACTCATATATTTCAAGGCTTTTGGGCCTAAAGACCATATTATATAAGGTTTTTGGGCCATTTTGAGCCTTAGGGTAAGGCTATAAGGAATTTGACACACTCAAACCTAGGCTGTGCAAGCGACAATTGAGTGTAGGAAGGATTTCGATGCTTATATAAAGGATGATTGCAGTCTCTGCTGGTTGGAAAACTTCGAAGGAGTCCTTGGTCTCTTCGAACTTGTGGAGAAGGCTGAGGGTTCAAAGGATCATGATGTTGCCAGCCAAGGCACCATTCAGCACGGGTTGTTAAGGCTTTGGGACTGAGGTCGATGCAGAAGTTCAGGCGAATCAGGGAGGGCTGCAGGAGCCAAGGCAGCGTTAGGTTCCGGAGTCAGGTTTGGTGGGGCTGCGGGTTTGGACAGAAAGCGGAGCCTCAGTGGCAGCCAAGCGATCCTTCAATGAAGCGACGTCCTGGCAGAAGGTGTTCTGGCTAGCACAAAAAATGTTTAAAATGCAGTTACATGCATACATACATACATACATGCATACATGCATACATGCACACAGATACATGACATAAGCACACATGCATACATACATTCATGCGTGCATACATACACATGTATACATATATAGTATGTATAGAATGTGTGAATGTATACATATGAATATATATATATATATATATATAATTATGTGTCTATTATGCAAGGGTTCCACATTTTCTGAACCCCTCCCATGCAGAAATACTACATTGATATATATATATATATATATATGTACATGAATCTTTTAAATAGATACAACTAAGGTATGCCAAAAGCATAAGCATTACACAGATGCTTTGAACAGTACCTAAACAATTATGCACCTCGGACACTATTGTATGTGTGTGATACGGGGCCTGAATAATTACAACATGACTGTATCCCGTAAGATCGACAGAAGCCCATCCCGTAAGATCGACAGAAGCCCACATTCTCCCCTGCTGTTCGTTGTTTTCTAACCAATTTTCGGTTCCAGGAAGGTAAATACCTATCATAAAACTGGTTAACCAAAAACCAGCTAAAACAAAATACTAGACGTCAGACGAGTGATACTACAATGCTTGTGGAAGGCTAAAAAGGTAGAGATAGCTAGAGTAAAGAAATTACCCTAAACCCTAAACCCGAACAAGGATACCATAGGTACAGAGAGGTAGAGTAAACGTATGAGACCCCGTCCTCGCGCAGGCTGTTGGCGCTCGCTTGGAGTCGGGCCTCACGTGGACAGAGGCCAGGGTCGGTTTAGGGTTTAGGGGTTTGGGGGGCTTTGGGGTTTATGGTTGAGGGGTTCAGGGGGTTAGGGGTTTAGGGTTTAAGGGTTCAGGGGTTAGGGGTTTGGGGTTCAGGGGTTAGGGGTTTGGGGTTTAGGGTTTAGGAGTTTAGGGTTTAGGGGTTTGGGGTTTAGGGGTTTCGGGGTTTAGGGGATTAGGGGTTTAGGGTTTAGGGGTTGAGAGGCTAGGGGTTTAGGGTTTAGGGTTTCGTGTCCAAAGACTCGAGCAAGCTGCCC
Organism: Symbiodinium sp. clade A Y106; assembly: GCA_003297005.1. Classification (NCBI taxonomy): domain Eukaryota; class Dinophyceae; order Suessiales; family Symbiodiniaceae; genus Symbiodinium; species Symbiodinium sp. clade A. The sequence continues at coordinate 126,537 of BGNK01000322.1, read as the reverse complement.
ATTGGCAAGGCTTGAACTTCCACTATCATATGAACGACTTTGGGTTCTGAAACCACTCGTCACCCCCTCTTCCCTGCCGCACAACACCTTAATCAATCCTGGGACTACCGAAGATTAGGATGATTGTAGCGTCTCCCGACTTGGGGCCAAATACTTGAAGAGCAGGCAACTTGGTAAGTGGGCTATAAACAAATTCCAAGTCTAGCAGCAGGATGCCCGGTTCGAACACCTGCAAGCCCCGCGATAATCTGCCTATTGTGTCCCATTCCGCGGGCTCTGGCACTTGAAGACCAACAAACATGCAGATTTTTTTGACGATTTGGCTCCGTTTCCGATCCCGACAATATGTATCTATATACATAGGTATAAATCCATATAACATATATATAGTGTATATATAGAGTGTATATATATAGTGTATATATATATATATATATTAATTATATATATATAGAATATGTGTATATATATATAGTATATATATATGGTATATATATAGTATATATATATATATATGTAGTGTATATATATATATATATATATAGTATATATATATATATAGAGAGAGTATATATATATATTTATTTATATATATATATATATCACTCCTGGAACCTCGAACCGAACAGTCGTTAAGACCGGCACCCGATCCGCATCGAACGCTGCCAGGCGCACGGACCTTAGCTGTGGGCCGGCCGGCAATTTAAGCTTTTGCATTCTGTCACTAGCGTAGACCCTACCCAGACCCTACAATGTGACATTTTTGAGATGACCCCTTTTATAATTAGAAACCTGCCTGCCGCCAAAAACTAAGACCAGCAACAGAATGTACTACAGCTTCCGACCTAGCTAAAAACCCAACACCTTAAAGAGAAGCCGCTAGTAACACTTGCAGTTGTGGCTCAAGTGTCCACCCCGACAACACACGAAATAGTTTAGGGCTGCGAACGTTGGAGGCTCAGCCAGGCCTGGACCTTCGGCTGAGTGGTCCGTCTTTCCAGGACTCCAAAGTTCGGTTTCAAGTTCAGGTGCCCGGCAGGTATCAGAAGGCCCTGCAAGAGCGGGGTTGCGGTAGAACCTTCGCATGCAGGTATATACGGTATAAGTCCGTGGCATGCCGCCTGCGCTGCAGCTCGGCACCGATGGCTTCCAGCGCCAGGATGGGACAAGACGTTCCAAAATGTTGCATCTGCATCGGGCGGCGGAGGCATCTCAGCCTCACCAGCCTGTCGTGCTCTCAGTGCACATGCTCCTGGAAGATCACCTCTATAATGCTCTGTCTCTCTCTCTCTCTCTCACTCTCTCACTCACTCACTCACTCTCTCTCTCTCTCTCTGTATCTCTCTCTCTCACTCTATATATATATAAACATATATATATATAGAGAGGTTTGTACATGTATAGAAGCACATTCTGAATGTACGTATGCATGTATGTATGTATGAATGTATGTATGCATGCTTATGTCATGTATGCCTGCATGTATGTATGTATGTATGTATGCATGCAGGCAGGTAGGTATACCAGGTATGCATATATGTATGCTTGCTTGCTCGTAGGTTTATATGTTTGCATGTTTGTTTCTATGTATGTTTGTAGGTGCGTATGCAGGGATACATATAGAGTATGTGTGTATATATATATACACACACTGCCGTATTGAAACTACAAAGAGCCATAAACCATACTTCTCCTGAGGACACCAAGGGCCTCAACAATTCTACTGCTCGAAACCCTACACCCGAAAAGCCCTAAACATATGCCGTCACCCTGGTTCCGAGGGGATATATATATATATATACACACACACAACGTGAACATACATGTATACACATATATATATTACATAAGAGAGAGATAACAAAGCCACTTGTGAAGCAAGACATATCAAAACAAACACGATTTCCGAGAGCCCCTGCAACTCCTCACTGCTTTGACGCTGGTAGTCCTGATGCTCGGGGAGGCGATCTTTTGAATTCATATTCACCCACCAGTACTACTGCCCACATCCTAAAGATCTATATGGGTGGTTGTCAAAAGTAGGGTCCCTTTCCGGGTACCCTAAACAACAGGTGCCGTATTATGTCAGGGACCCAAAAAGGGACCCTAATTTTGACAACCACCCATATACCGTAGACCCTGGCAGCCCTACTGTCGGCCCTGGACCTAAACCCTGACTAATTTCAAGTACCGAGCTGCTGCATGTTAGGGTTTAGGGTTTAGGGATTAGGGTTTAGGGTTGAGCCTGTGACATGAGGTAGAGTTTAGATGCGTTTAGGCTGGCAAGTATACCGCTTCCTGTTGAGATACTGCTAGAAATCGAAACCCTTCTTCACATGGGTAGTTGTCAAAATTATATAAGGTCCCTTTGTGGGTACCCGAAATGATAGGTGCCGTATTAGAATAGGGACCCCAAAAAGGGACCATAATCTTGACAACCACTCACATCCCTCTAAACAATCAACCCTTGACCCGAACAGAGGCAGATTTCCAATCACTCTTTTCTTCTCAAAGCTCGACGGAGGCCCCGGATCTATGCTCCGCACGAATACAGCATATGGGAGTTCCCGAAGATAGGGGACCCTGATATAGTTCCCTGAATAGTAGGATCCGTATGATAAGGACCCCGTACCCCTAACTATCGGAAACTACCAGATGCTTGTGCTCCAAAGGTGGTCCTTGGGGCCGGAAGTGTAGCCTGCTTTCGGGGCCTGAATAATTATAATAGGGTTTTGGGTCCCAGTATACTATATTCATAGTAAGGAGCCCTAAAAATAGTACTGGCAATTAATTAAGCCCCTACACTAGAATACTTTAATACCTGGGCGGTGAAGGCTTCGAGCCAATATAGATGTCTGAATCATTGTCTTTATCATTATGAAGGGAGTGTAGGGTTTAGGGTTCGGGTCATTATGAAGGGAGTGTGTTATAAATTCACCGTTCTTGCTTCCAGATACTTTTTAGCAGACTGCTTCAAGCTACGACCGGGCCGGTGTAAGAAGAACCCTTCCTGCTGCCGCTACGCACCCAGACCTTCCAAGATCTTGACTAAGGAAAATACCTTACATCAGTTAGGGGTCCTACTAGAATTTACGGTATGTTCCTTAATCAAAGAATTTTGAGAGATCTGAAAAATGCTGCGCGCGACACCCCCTGAGCTGAATCTGAAGCCCCTGTCAAACCCAAACCACCAAAACCCCAACCACCAAACCCTGTGACCTTATAATCCTTTCATCCTATAAGCCCTGACTCCTTAAAGTGACCCGTACGGTAGCCCTACAGAACCTGCAGTAGAGGAACCCGAAGCCAGAAATCCGGAAGCATGATGGCAAGCCCTGAAGTGCTCCAAAGAGCTGCCATACACACTAGCCACTCCCTAGACCTTGAACCCTAAATGCTCATGATCTGACATCTTTCTAGGAATCTCCAAAACATCGGCCTTAACCTAAACCCAAAACATCTCCAAGTCTTCAGTCATCTTCAAGTCATCTTCCTACTGTAAGTGCAAGACGACGGCTCAAAATCACCCGGTAGCACTCTAAGCTCGGAAACTTGAACTATAAAGACTATATATAGACTGACTATATATAGACTACAAATCCCAGAAGGAGCTCATTAAGTGTGAAAATAACATTGAAAGGCTAACCCCCCCCCCCGCCCAAGAGCTCCTCCACGGAACAGCGCATGGCATTGAGCTCGAGTCGCATGGAAGCCTAACGCTAACCCTTGGGGTCCAAATATCCATGCGGGGCTTCACGGGGGCTTGGGGATTAGGGGATTAACTTGGTCCAAATATCCATGCAGGGCCCAAGGCCTACAGGACGGACATAGCCCTAAACCCCTAAACCCTAAACCCCAAAACCCTAAACCCTAAACAAAAACCCTAAACCCTAAACAAAAACCCTAAACCCTAAACCCCAAAACCATGGGGCTCCTATAAAACGATCCACAGAAGGAGTTCCGATGTCGGAGCTCGGGAGGCACAAGCAGATCGGTACCTGGACCTTTGGGGGGTGTTAAGGTAATAGGTCTTGGGGAGTCATTGCCCTAAACTCCAAGCCTATAGGATCGGAGCTTGACATCGGGGTCTGAATACTCTGTAATGGTACTGTTGATGATATAAATCCTGCATTACCTTAAGGACCCTAAACTATGCGAATTTTTGGCATATTCCTTATTTTGGGTAATGCAGGATTTGCATCATCAACCGTATCACCTTGCACCTGAAGGTGTCGACATGACAGAACGTCTTCTTTTCGGGCCCAGATGTCGAACACTTGTCACTTGTCAAAAGGTGCTTCGGTGCTTCTCCTCATAGGTTCGTTTGGGTGTCCTGAATGCATGCGTAAGGTTACAAAAAAACTAGACCGGACCCTCGATCAGATACCCCGGAACCTAATTACTAAGCCCCTTCACCTAAAACATGTCCATGAGTCGCCTGTCAAATAAACCGCATGTTGTAGTTGAGGGCCAAACTCCAAAGCACGGTTCCCGTAAGGGCTCCTTTTTAGGTTTATCAGGGACTGAGACTAAGTTACTAAAGACTTTTTGCGCCTACTCCTGCTGCCACTGCCACTGCCACTGCTACTGCTGCTGCTGCTACTGCTCCTATTGCTAATACGGAGTCAGTGCTAGGAAGTGTAACTTTAATCATAATTACCAACAAGATTACCAGCGATGCTGGAGCGAATACTAGCTCGGGCTTTTAAGTGTCTATGTGAGACCTAGGGCCGGGTAAGTGCTGATCATGCCCGGGCACTTCCGACTGCGACAAGTTGTCAGCAAGCTGCCGCAGGCGTGAAGAGGTATCCTCCAGAACGAACCCATCAACACTTCAGCCATCTAGGGCAGCTTGAGGTTTAGGACTCCGAGCTGTAGGGTTTGGAGAACAGTACAGTTTGCTTTAGGGTTAGGGTTCTCATAGTTTTCAAAGCAAAGAAAAACGTTTGCAAATACAATGAAATCAAATGCAGTGAAGCATCGACAGAAAACTCCTCGACTTCAGGCAATTCGGAAGTCTCTGTGGCAAATTCGGAGTTTCGCAGTTGCCGAGACAGCTCAGTCATGAGTCGCGTGCAGCTATAAATGTGCAGAAAATCACAAGACTGTGGATTTGGGATTCAAACGCTTTTGCCGCTGCGGTTGACATGTGGAATCAACATCTTTTTCTCTAAGCCGATCATCTTGGAACCGCGCATGCAACGGTGGACGCCGACGACATGAACTCCGACATGAACCAGATCCTGGGTCCCTCTAGCGTCCACTGCTTTGGGCCTCCCTGTGACAGCATCTCCTCGTAAAAGAGTTCATCACTATAAAACTGGCCGCGATGAACAGCTCCCCCCCCCCTACAAAATTCAGCACCTTTGTGCGAGCCCCTAAACTCCCCAAGTGCCGCTTCGCAGAAGACTTCGCCAAGTGTCTAAAAGCTTGCGGAAACTTGGCCGACTTCTGAACCCCTCCAAAAAGTTAAACTTTTAGCCTCCCTATTATGGTTCATATAGAACCCAAAAAGTTAAAGCCCTAAGAGCCAACCAGAAGAACACCCAGGACATACTAACCAGGGTTCACTTCTCAGGGCGGGGATTGTAATCTCGACCTGCCATGATCGAGCGTGCCTGCAACCTGTGGTTAGTGAAAACTCTTACTTGAGGAAGATCCCTCCAAGTATAGTAGAAGCCCAAACATAGGTTCAGGGATATTCCTTCACTAGTGGGTCTTGCAGACTCCTCACCGGGACGATGACTACTACCCGACGGCTCCAAGTAATCATAATCTAATATAGGGCCTTAATAATTAGAATAGAGATTTGGGGCCCATTATACTTTAATTAATTATAGGGAACAGGGAACCCCCAAAATAGTTTCGGTAAATATTACGGCCCCTATTTTAAGGACTTTGGGCCCTTACTAGATCCAAGCCTGACCTCCACCGACACCGACCCTCCATGTGCGATGTACGGCTTGCAGGGATGGAGAGTTCCTTGAGCCTGGGATTTCGAGGCTTATGTTGCAAGGCTTGGACGATGCCGAAAGTGCTAGCAATCTCAAACTATACAAACCCTTCAACCACAAGCCTGCACCACTGCTCCGACTTCTTGAATGGTAAGCCCGAGAGAAGTCGGCGTTCATAGCGGACATCGTTAAAGCCGCGTCGGTCGCATCCAGCCCGTATGGCCCAGGAAAGAATCTCCAAAAGACCCACATCATGTGGGTGGTTGTCAAAATAAGGGTCCCTTTTTGGGTTCCCTAAATAATAGGTGACGTACTATATTAGGGAACCAAAAAGGGACCCTAATTTTGACAACCACCCATGCAGCAGCACTGGTTGGATCGAAGTCGTAATCCTGTTGCTTGGGGTTCATTAGTAAAGTCATAGTAGAGAAATCTCCAAATATCCGAGTGCAAAACTACAGTATTACATTAGTGTAACCACAGGATTACCCTCGTGACCACACTGTCAAGCTGAAGCCCTAACCCTAAAGCCTAAACCCTACCCCCTCAACCCTGGAGCCTAAACTCTAAATCCTAAACCCTGAATCCCTATTTAAACCCTAGAGCCTAAACTCCGAGTCCTAAACCCTGAATCCCTAAACCCTAAATCCTAAACCCTGAATCCCTAAACCCTCAACCCGAGGCCCAAGGCTCCGGGGGACTCCTCGGTCCTACAGTAGAAGCCTAAAAAGGGATCTATAAGGTTCCTTTGAGGGATCTATAAGGACTCCTTACTATAAGGTAGCATAAGGGTTTGGGTTTAGGGTTTAAGGGGGGGTTACAGTAGAAGCCCAAAAGTTGGAAACCCAATAGCCTCAATCCTGAAGAGTAATGTATAGAGTATAGGGAATCCCAGCACTATTTGGCCTTAATCCGGTTTCCAACTTTATGGGGTTTACTGTAGGTTAAGTTTCCAGGGTTTCCGCTTTTAAGTTACCCGGACCCTGTGAAAGCTGCCTGTCTAGGGCTCCTTATTAGGATTTCCCTATAAGAGCCCTTAAAATGGAAGCTTTTGGAGTTCAGGTGAGCCGAAAGCTGCCTTTTCTAGGGCTCCTTATTATGATTTCCATATATGAAACCTTAAAATGAGAGTTTTTTGGATTTAAGGTAAGCCCTAAACCCTAAACCTTATATGAACCCTTAAAATGGAAGCTTTTGGATGTAGCGAGCTCGGGTTCCATCAATACTTCGGGCTGATAGCATACAGAAATGCGAAAAATCGGGGCCTTAATAATTAGAATCTGGTTCCTTTAAAGGGCCATATAAGGGTTACTATAAGGGATCTATAGGGGTACTAGAATACTATACTATAGGGGCCTTAATATTTTTAATCGGGTTCCTTTAAAAGGGGTCCATAAGGATTCTATAAGGGGCATTATTGGGGTTTAGTATAGGGGCCTGAATAATTAGAATAGGGTTTTGGGGCCAATATACTATATTCATAATAAGGAGCCCCCAAATTATAATAGGTAATTATTAAGGCCCCTATATTATGGGTCCGAGAGCTTCGGTGTTTACTTGGAGGTTCATGGGACTTAGTAAGTACAGTTCTCCGTGCCTTAACTGGGGTTATAACTACTTAGAGGTATAGTCACCTGATTTATAACCCTAGTTACTAAGTCCCGTGAACCTTCAAGTAGGGGTTAAAGACTAAGGTGTTCAGCAGTGTCGGGGTTTAGATTCAGGTGTTTAAAGGGTTTGCGACGGAAGGTGGTTAAGGGTGTAGGTTTAGCCTTGATTGAAGGTCAGGGGTCAAGTATTCACAGATACCCGATGACCACATTTAACAAGCACTAGGTCTCGGGGACGCGAATGCAAAGACAGTCGTGAATGCAAAGACGGTGATCGTAAAGCTAGGCCCTAGGTAAAACGGTTTGCAAAGGCTGAACAAGCCCGTTTGGGCTGCGTATAGGAAGTTCTTGCAACAGCGCTTTGTCACGGGTGTGTCTGTCATCTCAGCTCTCTGCCGAGGTAGCCTGACTCTCTATTAATTAACCCAGGGAAGAGCACATGAATCAAATGACCTGGCCTTAACCCTAAGCCCAAAAATCTTAAACCCTAGACCTTAAAATTAAACCCTAAATACCAAACCCTAAACCCATAAACCCATAAACCGTAAACTGCTACAGAGTGGGGGCAGTACCAAAAGTTGAACACCTAAACCGACCTCGTCCGGCCCTAATCCTCAAGTAGACGGACTCCAAATCACCCTTAAATAACGCAGAGGGTCCATATACACTGCTATTATGGAATTAGGCCCTAACAGACCATCCCCATTATGGTTTTTGGGACCTCCTTCCCTAATAGTAGTGTATATGGACCCTCCGGGTAAGGAGAACTGTCATAGGAGTCCCATGTAAGATTTAAAGTATACTCCTTGATTAAGTGCCCTAAACCCTAAACCCTATGATTTTGGAGTCTCTGGGTACAGGGAGCTTCATAAATGGACCAGGGCTTTGGGGGATAGCAGGTTACAACCATTACGCTAAGGCTCCAAGTACCTAATTCTCATATACGCTCCAAAATAGTAACCTACATAACTACTATCCTAAACCCGAGTACCTAACTATTGGGTCCTTTGGACCCTTAGGGTTATACAAAAAGGATCTCTAAGGATGAGGATTTACAAACGGTTCAGGCTGCCAGACTTTAGTGGCCTTCAGGATTAGAATAGGGCTTACTATAGTAATAACCCAGACCTTCCAAAATCCCCTAATTAAGGAATACACCTTAAATCAAGAATCCCATTATAATTTAAGGTATATTCCTTAATTCAGGGGTTTTGGAGTCTCTGGGAAGGAGCCACCCAAAATAGTATGGGTAATTTCTCAGGCGGAGATAGATTGTTAGTTTTTCTGCATCAGGTCAGCAGTTGCTAAGCCCTACTTAAAGGATCATGGGACTTAGTAACTAGGGTTTTATTAAGGTAACTATACTTAAATTACTTATAAGCCCAATTAAGGTACTTATAGCCATACTTACTAAGTCCCATGATCCATCAAGTAAACCCTGAACCTCAGACCAGCACTTCCCCCTAGGAACGTAAGGAGAGACTTGGCAGTAGCAGTAGAGAGCTGGCGGGCCTACCGTTTTCCTGAACCCTGGAAAAACCTACCCTTTTGTAGGTTCAATAGCATGGCTTCCTGATATAGGTTCTTACAATCGTTACCTTAACCCTGAATAACCTACCTTTTTAGGGTTCCCTATAATGATTTCCTTATACAAGTCCTTCGACAAGGTAGGCTATTCCGGGTTAAGGTAGGTTTTAGAGTAAAGACCAGAAGTCGTCCAGGGCTGAATGTATTTCGCGGTAGTTCTTTTGGGACTTGTAAGAGACGGGAAGCTACTCCGAATTATTCTAAGCGTACAGAAACTACTAGCAGGCCGAGGTCGTCCGGGAGACAAATTCTGGATTCTGGAGCCTGTTTGTTGTGATCTGTTTAGCGGAGGCTTTGAGGTTTAGCCGGCACCCAATGCATCAAGCCCAACATCCCACAGCTGCTGGTCGTCCTGTGTCTCGCGCAAAGCATCAACGTCCTCAAGAAGTTCGGCCATATGAAATAAGGTTTTGGGGTTCGGCGTTTAGGGGACAAGAATGGCATCGTGTTTGTTTGGGCAATTTCGCTCATGCTAGGCAGCTGTGTAAGAAGCCCAGATTGACAGCCTTGTGAACAAAACACTCGTAGACACATCCAATTGCATCAAGAGCGGCTATCTTGCAAAATGTTCCACAGGCTCAGCTCGTTCTGGAGCATCGCTATACTTTACGGCATGTTCCGTCATGGCGGGAACATGGACTATCTGCGAAGTGCGCCCACCGAAGCATTGAAAGCCTGGCGAATTGAACTTATCACCTACAAACGGTCCAGGAAATACAAGGGTCCTAGGCCCGACGACTTCAACAAGGCTTCTTGGTCCCACTCCTCTCATAACGGTATATAACATAGGGGCTGTTATGGGAGCTATACTGCTAGCCAGCATAATTCCTGATTCTACAAAGGAGAAGCTGAACAAGCGGGCTGCTACAAGAGACCCTCTTTGGGCTTAGACCCCTTATAGTAACCCTTATAGACCCCTTTAATGGGAGCCCTTAAAGGAACCCTTAGGTAATCCCTTGTGAGGTAAGGTGAGCACCACCCGGGATGGGGGAGATCCCAGCTCCATGCGCAAGCGCATGTGTAGCGGTGCATCAGGGCTTACCCATAGGCCCCAAAGTAGTTCCTTTTGGGCGTTCATATTTAGAATTCTATAAGGTAATCCCAAAAAGGAACTACTTTGGGGCCTATGGGTAGTGTGGTGGTGAAAGCCACGCTTTTGAACCCCAAACCCTAAACCGAAACCCTGAGCCCATGCACGTTTCAACTGACCAGTATCATCGGAGTCCCAAGATCCACACAACCAGTCAAGTTAAGCAACAGATGATCTAAATTGAGAAACTAGTTCGTCAACTAGAGAACACCTCCAATAAGAAGAACCGAATGCCACAGAACACGAAGGAAAGACAAATTCGTATGGAGCGAACGGACGCCAATGTTCAGTCAAAGGCTTGAGACGTCACACGGCGATATATTGAGCACAACTCAGTAGCAAACCACCAACACAACAACACACAACCAGAAACCACAGTATACAAGGAAACACACAATAAATCCCAAAAGCTGAACCCTACATCCTTAAACAAAAAAAGGAAACAAGAGCCGACCTCACGGAGGCGACTGAGCGTTCGGTCGAAGGCCGCGGATCCTTAGAACAAGAGACCGCGGAGTCTGCTGTGGTTTTTTTTGGATTTAGGGTTTTGGGTTTTTAGGGTTTAAGGTTTAGGGTTTAGGGGTTTAGGTTTTTTGGGGGGAGGCCGTTAGGGCCTAGGGCTTAGGAAATGGGGGGGGGGGGTGGGTTAGCGCTTCTTGGGTTTTAGGGTAAAGGGGTTTAGGGCTGATAAGGGTTTTGGGATATAGGGGTTCAGGGTTCAGGGACTTCAAAATACAGTCTTAATAATCATCTTAAAGATTAAGAATAGAACAGGATATTGAACGTCTCTCCATAGTAGAATTGCAGCAAGGCGCCCTCTGGAATATTTAGTTCTTCCGGCTTCTGTATGAGGCCTTTATCTTAACGAATATGTAAAGGGCTTAGGGTTTAGGGCTACTATAAGGAGCGATAAGGGTTTGCAGAGCAGGGTCTCGAGTTTGGGCTTAGGGATTTTCGGGTGTAGAGTTTGGGTCTTCCGGGTTTCTTGGAAACGACTGTAAGGATGCCTTTAAGGGGCTCTTGACATAGGATTAGGGTTTAGGGTTTAGGGTTTAGGGTTAGGGTTTAGGGTTTCAGGGTTTCAGGGTTCAGGATTTCGGGTAACACTTAAGAGACCTTCCCAAAAATGCCTCTCTTCAGCTGCAGGGTCCGCCAATAATCGAAGAGTCAGGCGCGATCCATTCCAGGTGACGTAAGGTCTAGAACTCAGAAGTTCAGGGTTTATAGCTCAAGGAACCCTAAGAGTCCAGATTGGCGAGCCGAGGTTCTTGAGACCATGCTCAGGGTCCAGCACTTTCTGCTTTTCCCGACGACTTGCTTATGGATTCTGCTGGGCGCAAAATGGCAAGAGTCACTATATAGTGGTTGTGCACACCGACAGACCATGACAAGGGAACGAATGACAACACCGACAACGGGAGTAATCATCTTAATATAGAAGCCTCAATTCTTTGCAAATCTTAGCCAAAATCGTTCCTCAAAGCTCCTTATCATGATTATACTATACAAGAATAGGTACCAAAACCGGCTGCTACCTGAATATAACTGCCACAACTCGGGCCAACCTACTTAAACATCCATCTACAATCTGCTGACTATGTCCCTTGACACATGACTTTCAAGTAGAGATACAAGCCGACAGCCTCACACAGGCGAAGGGGGTTTCATAGAATGCTTCTTGGCAGCTGTATGTGAGTTGCAAGATTATACATACATATACCACTATACATGTATATACTAAAATACTTTTGACATCTCATTCTCAATTTGCTGGTTTGTTTACATACGGATAATCTGGCAACGTGCTGAGGCACTAAGACTTCAACCCCCTACAAGCGCTGCAGGATCACGTACTATGGGGGGCCTAGATAATTACAATGCCATATGGGGGCCCCTATTCCACAGCGAGTATTATATACCACAAACTGATTAAAGGTTACACGACGGCAAGCAGAACCCGTGTGTGAGCGCTGGGCTTTGCTGTGCCTCGTTTCGCTCTATCTCCTGCAGCTATATCACTTTTTTGAGGGTGTTGGACCAACCGGGCTGTAAACCCTAAACCCTTAAACCCTCATGATGTCAGATTCAGGGAATAATACAACGAAGCCCCTAAGCCCTAAACCCTTAAACCCCTCATGAATTTCAAGGCATTATACTCCTAAACCCGCAATTAAATTTCAGGGTGTAATACCACACCCACTCTTTCTAGTTGAGGCTTCGGCGATCCTAGTGATTCTCGTCCCTTACGACTACGAAAAAAGCATTTGGGGGTAACGGCTTCAGGGGATAAATAAGACCTAAGTCTCAAAGACCGCGACACACATCTGGCCCAAGGAGCCCCGACATAAGAGACCCAATCGGACAGGGCAGCATTCCGGGATGAAGCCTTACGTATCTCATCAAAACTTTCTGTGGCACACATGTGGCTCACCATTTTATACGTAGACCCAGGAATGTAGTGCCTTTTTTGGATAACTTAGTTCATGCTAGGATCCTATAACACGGAGCTTAACCAACAAAAGGAATTCTCAAAATCTATTTATAGTATCAAGCCTGCAACTGCACTAGAAGATCATGGGGGCTTGGTCTTGCCGGGTTACGCCTTGAGGCTTCGTAAGTACCGCACCTTCAGCAGCAAAGCTAGAAGTTGCTCACTTTGGGCGCAGGCAGAATAGAACAAGTAGCCTAGGTAATTGGGTTTATCGCGGGGCTTGGGCCTTTAACTTTAATTCGAAAGACTTAGGCTGTACAGCTCTGAACAAGCCATCCTCTGTAACTGCGAACATCGACCTCGGGTGGTTGAAGGCTACTGCTCCGATCTTGCATGATGCAAGGATCCGAGTCTGAACCGCCAAACCCTTAGCTCAGAACATCATCGCCATCCGTTGTATCTTCATGTAAAGTTATAGCCGGAAACCCTAAGCCCTCCGCCTCCAAATTTCTTATGAACCTATAGCTCTAAAACCTTGACCCTATAAATCCAAGAAACCCAAGCTTGAACTGGCCACTTAGAGGGGACCTCGGACCCCGACTAGCAGGAGACTTTGCAGCTGGGTTCTCAGTATGCGGGGGCTCCATTTACCTAAATAATGGGTTGCTGAATTACATATTATAAGATTAGCAGCCTACTATTTAATACTATTTCAGTAATGGAGCTCGAAGCTTAAGTTTACCAGTAAGATAACCCCGGTTTGGTTACTTAGAACCCCTACTACGTTTGATGATACAAATCCTGCATTACCTTAACTTAATAAGGACACCCTAAACTATGGGAATTGTGCTATATATCTCTTATTATGGGTAATGCAGGATTTATATCAGCAACCCTACGCCCGAAACCCTATAGATCCCTTAAAGGAGCCCCTTAAAGGTACCCTTATATAGATCCCTTTAAGGGCACCCCCAAAACACCGTAGGCCCCCCTTCTCCGTAAAGCAGCCCGTCAAGGCAATGCAAGGTTTAGGGTTTAGGGTTTAGAGTTAGGGTGCCCTGTCCAGCTGCCGCCGAAACTGTTCGCGGAGGCCGGCAGTAGTCTTATGGAGCTCCTGCAGGCAAATTTGTTTAACTCTGCTGCTACATAACACACCTACACTGTGTTTGCCTCTGCTACTTGCACCTGTAAAATTTTCAATACTGTTAGGAATACTAGTGTCAAGTTTGATGCCGCAGTTCTTCTCATTGCTGCTTTTTTTTTTTTGGGGGGGAGATCGGAAGAGCACACGTCTGAACTCCAGTCACAGTCAACAATCTCGTATGCCGNGGGGGGGGGAGGGGGGGGCTGTGTCTGTGCGTTTGCACAAGGGGAACCACGAGCTTCTTGAAAGGGTGATCTTGGAAGGCTGAACTGAGCTGTTGCAAGCAGGCTCTTTTGGGTGCATCATGCGCAGGTGCTGGGAGTTCTTTCTCCAGGGCTTTCTTAGCTAAATGCCCGGAACTCCAAAGCATAGCATAGGATACCTGGAGTGAAACCAAAGATCCCTTTCTAGAGTAACAGGAACTTCCCCCATTAATTGCAGTGGCAGTTACCGCAAATGTCTAGATCCTAGTAGTAGGTATCTTCCAGCCCTGGGGATTTCCTTTTAAGGGACTGTTGCCGTGGGACATGGACGCAACATGTCGGGCTCGCTGGCAGGAGGAGGTGGGGTAAACACCCGTAGGGTTCATATCCTTTACCGAGGCTATGGGTACCTGTACTGAGTACCACTACCATATCTGCAATCACAGTTTGGACGTCGTTAGGCTCGGTTTGCAGCTTCCAGGCCCCCAAATCCCTAACCCATAACCACCCTATAGAACCCTCGGAGAACGCTTTAAGGATAAAGTTTTAAAGGAGCCCGTAAACAAAGGAACCCGAAGCCCTAAACCCTAAGCCCCCAACCCTGTAAAGAAGCTTAAGATACCACGTCTAACCCCTTGTCTCGTCTTGTAGTAGCCCCCTACACCGACCCCCCTGAACCCTCAACGCCTGTCTTATAGTAGCCTATCCAAACCCTAAACCCTAGACTGTGGAAAATCCCTTGCAGCCTGTTTCAATGCAAGCTCCATCTTCTGAACTTCGAAGAGCGTCTGCTCGGACCTGCAGTCAAAGAAGTCAGAGAAATTCGGTCTTGGGTGTGCAGAAGGTTTAGGGTTTAGGTGTTTAGGGTTGGGTTTAGGAGCCGGCACTGTTAGAATAACTAGGGTTTGACTATGGCAACGTACGAATATGCCGAGAGGAACCCTGTGGAGTTTGGCAAGTTCTCAGGCTTCTATCCTCGAGTAAGCAACGGACCTCAGAACAGGGGAATGGTACCCTTTTTCTATGCTCATATTATATTCCAAGAAGGCACGTTTGTTAAGTATTGGAGGGAGGTCTGAAGGGTGAACGCTGGACTCTCGATCCCCTGCTACAACCCAGAGGGTCCATATACACTACTATAATATGGCATTAGGCTCTAAAAGACCATCCCCATTGTGGTTTTGGGGACCTAATTCCATAATAGTAGGGTATATGGACCCTCTGGGCAAGTAGTGGATACGAGAAAACATTCCGGTCACGTCTCTGACACCCACCAGTACACAGGGCACCTGGTCGTGTCCTGTTGGTCACCCGGTCTCCCGCTGCTCTCTGGGTTTTTGTGATGGTCTCCTGCTGGTCTCTTGGTCTACAACAAAACTTAGGCCGCTGAAGCTGTGTACACTCGATTGTTTTGGAAACCCCATCATGTGATAACACTGATTTGGAGACTCCAAACCTCTTATAAACCTCCGAGGAACAGAAACAACAATCGCCAAACCCTTAAACCGAACACCGCATTCCCTCGTCAAAAGGTTGGGTGCCATTTCGGTATAGTGGAACCACTTATAGAACATCCAACAACTGCTCTGGAAGCATTAATTGAAGAACTTTCGAAGAATCCTGGAAAAAAATTCCCAAGCCCTAAACCCTCGGCCAACAAAAACCCTAATCCCTAAACCCTAAACCGCAAGCTGGGTCTCGGACCACCAGATCCTTTCCTTCCGGGGCGTGCGACCATTTGCTGTACGCTTCGTTTAAAGCATGCTTGAAGTTTGCGTGGAAATTGCAGGATTTATGGGTCTAACAGAGGGTTTAGGGCTTTAGGGTTCTTAGCCGAAGCCCCCGATCGCGAAATCCTCCTCTTGGATGATCTGCTCCCATTCAGGTTTAGGGTCTAGAGGCTTAGGGTTTAGGCTTCACATCAAGGCTCTTGAACCCTCATAGTTGGATGTTGAAAGGAAGCGCTTGAAAACCCCAAAGCAACACTCAGAAAGCCCAGAGCCTGCTAAGGCTTCCCAGGGTAGGGTTTAGGGTTTAGGGCTTAGGGCTTAGGGTTTAGGGTTTAGGGTTTAGGGTTTAGAGCTTATAGGGTTTAGGGTTCAGGGCAGGGCCTCTCAAGCGTAAGCCTGAAGCCCACACCCTCTCAAACTGAAGGGCTCAGAACGCACCTGGATGCGTAAAAATCTGGTGCCTTTTTAGGCCCCAAAGTAGTTCCTTTTGGGCGCTCATATTTAGAACTCTATAAGGTAATCCCTAAAAGGAACTACTTTGGGGCCTATGGGTAGTTCCTGATTATGGGACCCTTATGAACCAATAAATATATGCCATCCCAAAAAGCTATCACAGTCTAGGGGCCAGGCAGGTATGGCACGAATTCTAGGGGCCAAGCATATATGGCCCGTAATGCTTGAACGACCGCAGCGGGAGCTATGGTTTCAGAGTATGGGGTGCTACCTATAGTCTCCAGTAGTTTCTTTTTTTGGTTTAACCAATTCTATATTAAGGATCCAAAGAAACTACAATGGAGACTACAGGTAGGGTCCGAACACTGCTTCTTGGGGTTTAGGGCATTTGGGTTTGGGGCTGCAGGGTTTCAGGCTCTATAGGGTGGATCGTATATCCATAGCCCTAAGGGTCCAAAGGACCCAATAATTAGGTACTCGGGTTTAGGATAGTAGTCATGTAGCGCAATATTTAGGAGAGTATATGATTATTAGGTACTTGGACCCTTAGGGTAGTGTGATGCTGGTCCTACGAGAAAGCCAATGCTTGCATAACATATCCCCAGCATGCATCCAACATGTAACACCCCATCCATGCACATTATAGCACAAATTCAACATCTGGCTAGACTTGATCGGTTACTTTTGTCAAAGGTATCCTCCTGAAAGAACCCAGAAGGAGAACCATGCCATCCAGCAACGCCAAAACACAAACCCTTATACCACTGCCACACTTGTCTCTCCAAGCACAAAGGGCCTGCTTGATCTGTTGCTCGATGGGCTTGCTACCCTCTGCAGGCACCTGTTTCACAGCAATCTTGCGATTGAAGATACAGGTCCTATCGATTCCAGGGATTAAGAGTTCTAAAGGGTTTCAGAGCTTAGGGTTGGGGATTTTAGAACTATAGATATACCTTAACCTACCAAAACCTACTCTTTTGTAGGGTCCCTATAAATTCCATATTAGGGTTTATAGTAAGAACCTACAATAAAGTAGGGTTTGGTAGGTTAAGGTAGGGTTTAGGGTATTCAGGGTTTGGGGATGTTTAGGGTGTTGAGGTTCGGAGTGCAGGGGGGGGGCTTTCTTCAGTGCTGACGGCCTGAGGGCCTTTTCAGCCTTCCAGGGAGCACCACCGTAGTTCACAACAACCTGCATCCTAGCTAGTTGTGGGTTTCCGAAAATAGGGGATCCTAATGTGGTACCCTAAATACGACTCCAAGGAAACGTACAGCTCCTAGATGGTCATACCCTATCCCTTAGGCTGTGTTCCGGGTCGTGCAAATCTGTCGCGAGGATCCGTCGCAGCTCCTGCAAAGGTTTAAGATATGGGGCTTGGGATTGCCGTACTACAGGGGCCTTAATGAATAGAGTTTTGGGGTATATTATACTATAACAATTAAGAAAAGGAGCCACCATAATAGTTTATAGGTCAGTATTAAGGCACCTATACTAAACTCCTTGTAATACCCCTTATAGTTAATCCTTACATTATAGACACCTTTAAAGGAACTTATTAAGGCCCCCAGAGCCGAGATCTTCTGATCTTCACGATCCTGAGCCGAGAGCGATCACGAACGCCTCCGACTCAGCGCCGGCTTGCGGATCCCCTGAAGGATCCTCGATGCTTCGAGTTCCCTAAGGGTCCATGTGCCTAAATAGGGTTCCTTTAAGGGTACCATAAGTCCGTAAGGGTTCTATAGGGGTTTAAAAATTTAGAGTATACCCCAAATAGTATATACAGTTTCACCAAAGTACCTATCTATCTATATATATATATATATATATATTTGCATTTGAGTGCTTTCAGAGGTGTCCGCTGCCTAATTTACAATGCACATCCTCCCTAAACGGCAGAAACGGTTCTGCCAGGGAGTGCTTCCAGAAACTTTCCGGGGCCACAAGACGGGGCCATCTCCCCTGTTGGAAGTCGCTCCAAAGCACCCGTAGTTCCTTTGGTAGCAAAAGTAGTGGGTCCTTGACCACGACTGCGCTATCCGCATCAGTACATCCCTGTCGCCACGCAGTTTCCCAGCTGACAGGGAGGCTATACACTGGTGCACTTTGGGTCCCGTTGTCTCCCCCACGTCTCCGACAGGCTTTCAGCCAATCGAAGCTTGCTACCTCTCTCCGGAACGTTGCCATTGACTGTAGGCTTTGGGGCTCTCGCTGAGCCCTCGAAGTTCCGCTCTCTCCTACTGTTTGTAGGCTAACAAGGCCTGCCCTAATTGCCCTGTATTGGTCTTCGGTCCACTGGTCCAGCTCCCTGTCCGCGTGGATGCAGTCGACTTCCTCGTGCAGGTGCGCAATGACCGCCTGGATCTCCTCCACGTACAGCGGGAAAAGTCGTACCTTCCTGTCGAGCTGGTTCTGTATCTCGTTGGGGCTGGGGTCCCCCAGCAGAACATCGCACATTTCCGCGTGCAGTTTCTTCTGCCATTGGTTCCACTCCGTCTCGTCATCAAGCTCCGGAACCCCATGGCCCCCAGAGGGCACAGCCGGCGTGTAGTTGTCCGCCTCGTGCTTCCTCCTGCCAGTACTGCCATAGCCTGGCGGCACTGTCTCTCCGGGCGCCCGGATGCGCCGGAGGACCCTCACACACTTCTTGGTGGCCCGAAGGTGGTCCTCCAACCGGCCCCTCGTGTGGAACTCGCGATGGCAGCTCTGGCACTGAGTACCCTGTAGGAAGAACCTGTATTCGGCACACCTGCCGTGCGTACGGAACAGGTGCACCCCAAGTGCTGATCGTTTGCGGAAGTTTTTATCGCACATCACACAGGTCCACTGTTCGCAGCGCTCTTCCTGCCGTTCCTCAGCAGGCAGCTGTCGGTACAGGTACCACTTGCACACATCGATCGCAGCCTGGACCTTGTACTGGCAGAACTCTTTGGCGATGGCTCTGTTGGTGCAGCGCTTGACCCGCTGAGCCTGCTCCCGCAGCAGGTGCCACCATTGCGGCCATGCCTCCTCGCTCGTCTCTGGCCACTGGTCCTCCTCACCTGTAGTGAGCCATCGTAGGTCACTCTGCAGCTGCGCACACCACTCCCCCTCATTCTGTAGCATGGCCCACAAGATTGGTGGGGCCCGTTTTGTGAGGGAGACCAGGGCTGATACGCGGCTCCGTCGTGCAAACATTTCCAGTGTCCAACACCCGGTTGCCCAATGAGCCATGGGGAGAGGTACTCGAAAGAGGTCCTCCCCTTTTACCTCGCGACACAGCAGCCGTCGGACCAGCCTAGAGAAGGCGTCGCTCATCCTCTCCCACTGCCTTCCCTGGGCAATCCAGACCGCGAGGTTGTAGTACGTGGACACCACCACACTCTGAAACAAAGAGGATCGGGTCACCAATGTCAGGTCCCGATTATGTAGGAGCAACTCCTTGGCCTTGTCATAGGCCGCAGTGGCGCATGCGGTGCGGTACCGGGCTTCCAAGTGTAGTCGAACCCCTATGTCAACAACACAGCCTAGGTGCTTGTAATGTGGCACCACTGGAATGCTCTCTTGGAGGTCGCGCAGTGCCAGCTCTGGCCTGCCGCTGTCAAAGTAGCGTCTGCGAGCCGCGGTGGCACCCTTGCCGCGGACGCCAATCATGACACTGGTTTTATTGCGCTTCAAATTTGGGTCCAGCCCATGGGATCGAAAAGCAGAGATGATGAGGGAACCCACTCTGCTGGCTCGCGCCAGCAATTGTTCAGGGTCCTCCGCCTGAAGCGCATAGGCGCTGTCGTCCGCCCATGTCGTGTCAAAGGCCTCCTGCCAATTGGCACCGGGGCTCCTGGCAAAGACTCCAGCTTCCTGGTCCCAGGGTAGGGAAAAGTTGAGCTCCTCACCCTCCATCATCTCATGCACACGGTATAAAACCCTGGCGTAGATCACCGCAAAGATGGTGTCTGCCCATGACGCTCCTGGTCGCGACCCAGCTGTAGACCTGCAAACGACAGTCCCGTCAGTGAATCTGGATGTGAACCAAGAATCACGATGGAAATCTCTGACGGCGGCCCGGATCGGCCCATCAATCTCTGCAAGCTGCAGCATCCCTCCTTCCAGCACTAGGTCCCGCAGCTCCGCAATGTCGTCGCCGTCAAGGCCGAATCTGTAAAACAGGGCCTCGACATTACTGTCGACCGTCAGGTCACCGGTAGCCAGCTGCCGCACCAGCCTGTAATAGGCTGCCTTCGTGTCCACGTAGATCACAGCAGTGCTGATACCGCGTTGCACACAACGCCGAAGGTGCTCGATGATAAACAGGGAGGGGAACAGGACCGGCATCCCCTGTCGGCTACCACAGTGAAGAGGGTGCAGGAAGTTGTCGATGTGTTCTCGCACTTTGGTTCGCATGACACGGTGGAGGGTTTTGCCAACAAAGCTCGATATGTAGAGGCTTCTATAGTTGGTCGTGTCATCCTGAGCTCCAGCCCCCTTAAAGGCTTCAAACAGAACTCCTCCTCTCCACTGGACGGGCTGTCTGCCCCGGACCAGCGCCTTGACGTAGAGCGGCTGGACCACAGCCGCAAAATCACTCGGGCTGGCACAGAGAACATCACTCGGTAGGCCGTCCAACCCCGCGCGCTTGCCCCGCGCCGTTGTTCGCAGGACCTGCTCGATCTCCATCGTACTTGGCAGGTGCCGCCACTCCCAGTCGTCCCGTACTTGGTCCTTTGAGGCCGCGGCTTCAATGAGGAATTGCTGTGCAGTCAGTATCCTGCCTGCCTCCTGCTCCCCAAAGTACTGCAGCCAAACTTGGTCTCGGTCAGCCGCGGTTTCTGTGGCCTCACCTGTCGTAGGGTCAGTCAGCCTTGGCAGGGCTCGCTTGATTGGCTGCCGGCCTCTGGCCCCAAGCCCCGCCTTCTTTGCCCGCCTCAAAACAGATGCAGCATCTTGCGGTCCATCGGTGGTGAGGGTTCGCAGGAACTTGTCCTTGGCTTCCGCGATGAGTTTCCGCACTCGCTGGGTAGTCACCCTCACCGCAGCAGCAACAACATCGTAAATCAGCCACTGCGTCTTGATCCATTGACCAACGTCACCTCGATGTAGTCCGCACCATTGCCGGATGGCAACCTTCATGGCCGTAGTACACAATCCTCTTCGGCCTCGTGTTCTCCATCGGAGTTGCGACTTTTGCTGTCGCAATTCCCACACCCTATCTGGGATATACGAGGCACGTCCGCGCTGGGCCTCCCGGGGGAAGTGCTTCTGTAGGGTCGCCTCGAAGTAGTTCTCAATCTGGCGGCAGTGTTCGTCAGGATGTACCTCCCACCCAGGGTGCACAAACTGCCTGCAGGCTGTAGCAATGATCTCCTTGCCCGCTTCGGTGTTGAGTTTGTCCAAATCATAGCGGCTCCTCAATAGTCGTGGCCGTAGGCGTCCCGGCCATAGTGTTCCGCGGATCTCAAGGGACACCGCCTTGTGGTCGTCGTTGGGGCTGCCATTGTCAATCGCCTGGTTGACCGTGCTGCGTGCCTCTCGTACCTCCGCAGTGCCGCCAACCAACACGTAGTCAATCCGGCTCTCCACACCCGTGTGGTGGACGTGAGTGGCGGAATCCCCAACATGTATGCTGTCATACGTAGACGGTGCCCACACACCATACTCCTGCAGTATGTGGGCCGCGATCTCCCCTGTAGCATCTGGTTCCTGAAAAGCCAGACGTCCACTGACATAGGGGTAGTCAGTGGGGAGGCGGCCGTTGAGGTCCACGCCACAGAGCATCACCTGGGTGTGCTTAAGCTTGGCGAAGATCTCCGTCAACCGTTGTAGGAACTCATCTCGGTCCCTGGCTTTGGCAGCGTGTGGGCAATGCCCCGCAATGACTCCCATCTTGGCTTTGCCGATCTGCACGGCCAGGGCCAGGAGCCTGGGCGTCGAGCACAGGATGGTGATGTTGGCCTCCTCAGGTTGAATCGCCCGACCTGCCATATCCATCAAACCATGGGTTTTGCTAAACCAGATGGCCGTGCCCCAATGTCTCTCCGCCTCCGAGGCCAGGCGGTGAAATCGCCTGCTTTGGCATTGGCCCCCGGGGGCTTTGGTCTCCTGTAACATCACGACCTGATACCCGCCGTCCTCAAATTGTTCTTCCAGGTACCTGTAGTTGCCCCCGACGCCCTGGACATTAAAGGTGCAGGCCTTGACCCGAAACTCGGTGGGCTCGGCATTCGTTCCCTCACTCGGTAGGGCTGTCATTGGCATTAGTTGCTCGACCGCCAATTGATGCGGCTGGCAAGGGTCCTCCGACCAATGTAGGGCTCGGTGCCGGAGGTTGACCGCCCCAGTGCGGTGAGCCGCAAATTCAAAGCTGACCCAAGTGAGGTCAGTCTCCAGAAAGGCCCGACACACAGGCTGGGGTGGCTCCGCAACGGGGGGCCTTCCTTGGGCAGCAAGTTTGGCTATCCCATCAGCCATCTCGTTCCAGCCGTCCCCCGAGTGGCCCTTGACGTGCTCAATGGTTACTTCGACACCATTCATCTCCCTGAGCACAAGCTCCAGATTGTGGATTTGTTTCGACAACTGATCGACCGGGGCCCATTGGCCCGTGGCAGCTCTGCCCGCCGCTAAGCAGTCCACATGAAGACAGCTCTCAACAGCAGGGAGCATGGTCTTGGCCTGGACAACCCACAGCAGCGCAACCGCCACCGCCACCTGTTCCGCTGTGAGCGCGGCCGGGCCTCCACTGGGCCAAGGCGACTGCCCATTGCCTTGGAGCTGCCCTCCAAGAAGCCCAAATATCGCCACAGCTGCTCCAATCCTGAGGAGTATGACCACAGCGTAGCCGCTCTGTTGGGTCTTTTCGTTTGCAGACCCATCCGTATAGATATGGATCTTCGGCTGTGCGCCCTCCGCTTTCAGCAGCAGGTCCTTCCAGGGGACAGTCTGCCGGACAGCTTCAACAGCCGCATCATGTAGTCGTACACTCTGAAGATCCCACGACAACCAGTTTCCCGGCCATGGTTGAAAGAAAGGCAGGAGGTCTTCGAGCTGGTGGGGTAGGGGCAGACAGTGTGAGGTGAGGTCGAAGTTCGGCCGCCCAATATGGTCATGTAGACGCAATACCGGCCCCCGTTGCGAATCAAGGTCCTCACCAACCTGCTTGCTTGAGTTCCGTCGCGGCGATCGGCTGCGGTCAACGGGCTCATTGATAGGCCTTGGTGGCGGGGGCCCGCGGGGGTGCTCAGCACTGGCCTCGGCACTGGACTCACTGCCAGATGTGGGCTGCCTCCCCACGCCTCTGCCATCATCCTCCGAGTCATCTCCCCCAGAGGACTCGTCGCCCTCACTCGCAGACTCCTGCTCGGAATCCTCCTTGACGAGGGCAAAGGCAAGGACATCCTCGTGCCGCACGTCAATGTTCTCGCCATCATCTCTTGGCTGGCCTCCCTGGACAACCAGCGTCCAGCCTGGCAGAGGTGGCATTCCCAGTGTGTCATAGAACTCGACCGGTCTAAAGATATTGCCCTCAATCTGGGTCCATTGTGGGAAGAGACCCAGTCCCCGGATGTCGGCGAAGATGACCGGGGTATCTGGGCCATGCTGTTCCCAACCATCCAAGACCGCAACCTGGCCCCAGACACGCCGTCCCATGTGGGAGAGCTCCCGTAGTCTTTCCGCGGGGACCGCGATCCATACATCTCCATGCTCGTAGCGGAGCGCTTCTTCAGCCGACACCTCGAGTGACCTCTCGTCATCCGATTGGATCTCCTCCAAGACCTGGTCATCAGCCGCCTGATACACCATATGTAGTCCATCCAACGGTCCTGGCAGGGCTGCGTTTGGGCTCCACCTTCGGGGGTCTTGCAGCCTTGCGGTAAGATCCCCTTGCCATCGCGGCTCCATCTCAGGGCCCAGGATCTTGAGGAGGTTGCCATGCACGGCCTCATACATCCGTCCCGTTCTCATTGTGGCCGCTCGTCTCCTCCGAGATACGCTCTGAAACCCGCCGGCCATCCCTCCACCTGGTTCATGAGGACATTTTCCCTGGTGATCGGGTTCGGCAGATACGCAGCAAACGTCCCTCCTCCAACTGCTGTCGTGTAAATGAGGAGGGCCACCTTATTCGTCTCCTGGAGCCACGCGGGGAACGCCACATAGCTTGCAAAGCCTCGCCCCAGCTGTGGTGTGGTGGGGACAAACTGCATCTCATAGTCAGTGTCTCTCCCACTGGTGGCTTGCACTGCCTCGGTGAGTCTCGCCAGCGTGGTCGGGAGCTGGATCTCGAAGTCGATGACCTCAACCTCATAGTAAGGCACAGCGATCCATGCCGTAGCGTGCACTCGTGCTATGTCAGCCTCCTCAATGTTCTCATCCGGCGGGGCTGCGGCATGTTCATAGTCGGGGCTCCGCGCAACCTCACTGTTGTGTTCGAGAGGGCGCTCAAAAGCCCATCTAGCCGCACTTTCCGCCAACTGCTCCCGCAGGGTCATTTGTCCAGCTGCCCAGACTTCGAGGTCGCTGGGTGCCGCAACAGCACCGGGCTTGCAATGCGGCTCACATTTCACAGCCGTTTCCATGCCATAGGCCTGTCCCACAAGGCCCAGTGCCAAGCATATCCTTGCCGCCGCTCTTACAAAGCCCTTGCTTCGTCGTCTGCAAACTGGCCTTCTCAAAAGGCATACCAAGGAGGTCAACTGCACCGCAGCGAGCGTGAGGCCAACCCCCATCATGGGCGTCGCCGCCTGTAACATCCATATCCCGATATATAGTCGACAAGGATGTCCTGCGCATACGCAAAAGCCTCCAAGGCATCATGAAAATGGGGCCAGGCATCATGGTCGTGGCCTCCCGTAGGGCCGTGCCATCTGCCGCCCGCCGCACACGTCATCTTGCTCTCTCCCAGGTGGCGCTGTACGCCACTGCTCCCGTCAAAACTGAATGCCCTGCCGTCCCCAAAATGGGGAACAGCGTCCTGGCTCGTCATAGTCGCGGTCGCACCAAAAAAGCCGCTGTCGCCAGGACCAAATGCGCTCAGTCGCGCTACTCCTCCATCTCCGCAGCCGTCTTGGCCGTGAGGTCCCCGATCACGTCCTCCTCGTCGTCCTCCGTTTCCACCTCGACAACCGTATTGCCCGCAAGGGCGTTGGCCCGCTTCTCGTCGAGCTTCTCGGCCAAGGACGCATGTTTTCCCGTCTTGATCGGTCCTTTGAGGTGGGTCTTCACAGGGACTCGTGGCCCGGCGTTGTGGGACCTCGACCGCGACCGGATTGTCGGCATAGGCGCCTGGGATGTAGATGGCGAGGTCTGATAGGGATCGCTGCCAGCTGGCCTGACGGCTCCACTGTATGTGCCACTCTCGCCTCCTCGGTCGTCCTCTTGCACAGTCGTCCGCTCGGTCGGGGGAGGCGACATAGGTGGCGGTTGGTGTGGTCGTCGTGGTGGGGTGTGGGCCACCTCCGTCTTCTCCTTTGCCATGTTGAGAGCTCCCAACAACTGCTGCCGGGCCGCAGCTTGCAACTCTCTGCCACTCGTGGCCGCCCCGGCCAGAAGGTCTGGCAGGTCCGCCCAGGGATCGCTGGTCGCTGCCATGAGCTCCTCCCACTCCGCCGAGGCCGCCTCGCTGCCAAGTGCTCGTCTCGGCCGTGTCAGCTGCGTGGGGTCCGCGATGATCTCCTGCAGCTCCTGGAGGGCTCCGTTCTTCGCCTTGATGTACTCCTCCTGCTCCGCCTGGACTTTGTCTAGCTTTTCCCTGTAGCGCTGCCTTTCTTGGATGAAGGACTGCTTGAGGTGCTTCTGGTACTCGTCCCACTTTGCTTGGGCCTCGTCCTTGTCCATCTCGCATCTCCTGAGCTTCCCGTCCGATCTCCTCAAGGTGTTCACCAGCTTCTGGACGTACCTGGCGAGGTCCCCTGTGGCTCCCACCAGTTCGGGCTCGACCTCCGTCGTCGTCTTGCTCAGTTGCTTGCCCACGGCCTTGCCGCCCTTGTGGTTCGGGACGGCCATCGCCTCGTAGGAGGGGAAGGCCACCTGCCCTCTTTCGGGCTTGGCCTCCTTGCCCGGCTTCTTCCCTTGGCCTTTGCTGGGCCAGTCGCCCCGTCCATACGAGGATCCCGACTGCGGCCAGTAGGAAGAGTCGTAACCGTAGTCGTACTCCTTGCGTGCTGCAGCGTCCCATCCTCCACGCTTGCCCATGCGGCCGTAGAGTTCCTTGTAGGAGGGGCGGCTGTGGTGTCCTGACAGAAATTGTATATCTGCCAGCGCCGGCTCCTTGCACAAGGAGCGGGAAAGACGGATGCGAGCTCGGGCTGCAGCTCTTTTTCTGCGCTCCCGCCGGTGCCAGCTGGGAGACTTGTCGTAAAGGCCTATGGCTCCGGCGTGCTTGCCTAGCACCTGGGGTTTGGCTATGCGTCTCCTTGAACGCTCGATCCGAAACCCTATATATATATATATAGGGACTGCTTTACGGCCAGAGGGCATACTAGTTGGGTACACGGACCCTTAGGGTTTCTGCTCCGAGGCCACGAAGAGCACGTCGAAGCGCTTCAAAGAGTCACTCCTTCACGTCAGAGAAGAGACTAGGGCCCCACAAAAAAGGGATATCCCATATGGGTAGTTGTCAAAATTAAGGTACCTTTTTGGGTACCCTAAATAATAAGTGCCGTATTTTAATAGGGACCCCAAAAGGGACCATAATTTTGACAACCACCCATATATCAAAAGGGATATCCCATATGGGAGTTTCCGAAATTCGGGGGATCTTATTTTTGGGGTCATAATAAGGATCCTACTATTTAGGGTACTATATTAGGGTCCCCTATTTTCGGAAACTCAACTCCCTTGTAAAGAAGCCCAGGAAGGCACCTAGAACCCCCCAGCGACCCTCTATCCCTAAGGCTCCATGTACCCATATAGTATATACTTAGGCCTTAAAGTACCTATATAGGGACCCCTTTAAGGCTTAAGTATCTACTATAAAGGTACATGGAGCCTTTGGGTATTATACCCCAAATGCCTCTATTAAGGACCATAAGGGCTCGATTAAAGGATACTAGACCCAGAGGGTCCATATACCCTAACTATGGAATTAGGCCCCCAAAAAACCATCCCTATTTTGGTTTTGGGGACCTAATTCCATAATGGTAGTGTATGTGGGACCCTCTGGGAGAGGGGTCCTGGTACGGATATCCCTGTAAAGTGCTTCTGCTTATGTCCTTTGGGGTCCCTAAAAGGAGAGAGGTCGTAGGCTCGGACCCTGCGTCCTCCTATTTAGGATACCTACCTTGAAAACAAGCAGATCCTAACCTTGGGGTTTAGAGGTTAGGGTTTAGGGGTTTAGGGTCTAAGGGTTTAGGGTTTAGGGGACTGGGTACCCTAAAAGAGCGGGAGGGCATGACCCTCTAGGAAGACCCTTAATTGTAATTGATCAGGACCATAATCACTACTCTGCTCTCTAAATCCCG
The DNA here is from genome assembly GCA_003297005.1 of Symbiodinium sp. clade A Y106. Classification (NCBI taxonomy): domain Eukaryota; class Dinophyceae; order Suessiales; family Symbiodiniaceae; genus Symbiodinium; species Symbiodinium sp. clade A. The sequence continues at coordinate 98,911 of BGNK01000322.1, read as the reverse complement.
AAACCCAGAAATCCACATCTTCCCACCTCTGGTATCCCGACACTGGATTAAATGGCAACTTGGGGAGTTGTAAGTTACCTAGGTACGTAACCAGATGGATAGATATGCTTGGTAGACAGATGGATAGATAGACGGATCGATAGATAGATAGATTCGATAGACAGGTAGATGGACAGATCATAATTATGTCAACAGGCTCCGTATAAGATGCTTTCCGCGTCGTGATAACTTGACCGGGAATCCCCTACTGGTCCCCGCACTTCGGGCTCAGGGGAGTTCCCACATAGGTGCTTTGAGGCCGATCTACCCTCAAGCCCTAAACCCTGAAACTCTAAACCCTGAAGCCTTAAACAATAAACCCCAAACCCTTATATAAACCCCACACCCCCGAACCTTTAAACTGTAAACCCCAAACCTAAACCCCTAAGCCCTTAAATCGTAAAGCCCAAACACCAAGCCCTCAAACCCTAAACCGCTAATAATCCATGGGCATACCCTCGGCCTCAAAACCCTCACAGGCCTTTAGGGTGAAGAGCCCTGAAACCGAAACACCAAAAACTCTAAAGCTTGAGTACGGTGGCATCCTATAATACTCTTATGAATTCTTCAGACTCCCGAACCCTAAACCTAAACCAAAACCATCCTAAACCTCAAACCTTACACCTAAACACTGAACCTAGCCCTAAACCCTCAACCGAAACCTAGAAACTAAAACCTGAACCTAAACCCCTCAACCCTACACCTAAACCCTAAACTCCATGTGAAACCCCAGCAGCACAAAGAGGCCCAGAGCCTCCAAAACCCCGTAATTGAGGGGAGCCCTGATCAGATTTAAGGCATATTTCTCAATGAAGAGATTGTAATAGGAACCCTATAGTTGCAGTAGAATTGAAGGATATTTCTGAACCCTAAACCCTAAACCTAATTCAAGGATTTTGGGAAGGTCTTGGAAGAGGGCCTCGGAGAGCAATCTGCTCGAGGAGGGACCATTTAGGCAAGGGCTGCTTCTGGGATGCCCAGGCCTGGGTCTCTGGGCTTAAGTGTTTTGAACCCCAAGGGTCCAAAGGACCCAATAATCAGGTACTTGGTTTTAGGATAGTAGTTATGTAGTTTAGGATTTTGGAGAGTATATGATTATTAGGTACTTGGACCCTTGGGGTAAGGGGTATAGAGTGTCTCTTACGGGAGTGAGGAGTTATACTATGGGGTTCTATAACAGGGTTCCCTCTAAAGGGTGCTAGAAGAGATCTATAATAGGGTTCTATATCTTCAGCCCCGTTACACTGCCCCGGCCTGAGTCTCTGGGTTTTCTCGGGGATTTCAGGTTTAAGGGTTTAGGTTGGGGGTTTAGGGGATTAGGGTTTGGGGGTTTGGGGGTTGAGGGTTTAGGGGTTTACGGCTTAGGGGCGTAGGGTTTCTTAGGGCTTAAGGGCTTAAGGTTCAGCTTTCCGAGTTTAGGGTTAAAGGGCATAGGCTAGGGATTAGGGTTTCGGGTTTGGGGTTATATGGGCTTTAAGGTATGCAGTAGTGGCATACGGTACACTTTGGTGTGTTGATCGCCCTGATGCTTTCGGTTCGCATGGCTATGGCTCAATGAAAATGCAGCTCGATATGATGTTAGTAGCGGAGAAGACAGCCATCGTTCGCAATATTTGCATCGCTACTGTCATGGGCAAAACTGTGATAAAGAGGAAGCAGGAGATGACTGTGGGTGATTATGGTGATGACACGAGTGCTTACGGGGGAGAATGTTTTGGTGCTGGTGACGACACCAGCATCTACGAACGACGATATTGAAAAGCAACAATCCTAGCGATGATGGGGGCTGCAAAGTATCTTCACCATTAGGCGCTTGATGATTCTGACGATGATAAGAATTACTATAGGGGCCTGAATAATTACCTATATTATTTTGGGGGTTCCTTATTATGATTATAGTATAATGGCCCCAAAACCCTATGTTAAGGTCCCTATATTACGAATCCACGGTGGTGTCCACGTGCCTCGCCATCGCATGTATGCTCATGCTTCACAATCCCTGAAGCACCAACATCATCACGGCCATCACTTTCCCTACCATGACTATGTGCATAGTCATGACCACTGCTCAACCAGGGCAATCACCGTCGTCCTTTTCTGCATATATCAGCACCCCTACTGTCCTAAACCCAACAAACCAAGCCCTCAACCTCTCTCAAACCCGACAGCCGTAACCACCCCTACCACCAAACAGTCAACACCATAACAGCACCGAAAGCCGAAAGCAAACAACTGACGGACACTCACAACACAAATTATTAGACAGTAACCTAGAGGCTCCTCATATACTACCATTATGGAATTAGGTCCCTAAAACCATAATAAGGATGGCTTTTTGGCACCTAATTCCATAACGGTAGTACATTAGGACCCTCTGGGTAAGCCCCAGCCCCCCCCGGAATCCGAAACACCGGAAACCCTAAACACTAGACAACAAGCCCTGAAAGGAAGACTGAACTCCGCGTGAGCCCGAAACTCCCAACCCTAGACCTCCTAAACTGGGCTTTTAAGTAACCAGGGAGAAAAACGTATAAACTGTTATTTCATAAGGGTTCCATTAAGAAAAAAAAGTATTAAAGTATGGTACTCCAAAGCCCAGTAAAGACCTCCTAAAGGAACCTTTACAGCAACCCTAGACCTCCTAAAGGAACCCTTACAGCAACCCGTCAAAGAACCCAAAAAGGAACCCTGAAAGTAACCCTTAAATGAACCATCATGAACCCATAAAGGAACCCACAGCAACTCGTCAAAGAACCCAAAAAGGAACCCTGAAAGTAACCCTTAAATGAACCAGAATGAACCCATAAAGGAACCCTTGAAGAAACTCTTAAGGCGGCCCTTAAAGAAACGCTTCTAGGTCCTGTAAATAGGAACCCTAGGTTCCCCAGTAGCCCCTTAATAATAAGGGTACCCTTTTTTCTACTATTCGGTTTTAATAAGGGAACCCAAAAAGAAAAAGGGTAAAAGGGTACTACTGGGGCACCTAGTTAGAGGTATTATATAAGGCTTTTGGGCTATTTTGATCCCTAGGGTTCTAGGTCCTGTAGATAGGAACCTGTATAGATCACTTACCCAAAGGGTCCCATGTACCGATATAGTAGAATGTAGGGTCTCCATATTAGGAATTACTATTATGCCTTAGGGAAGTATCCCCCATAACAGTACATAGGACCCTTTGAGAGGGTCCATATACCCTAACTATGGAATTAGGCCCCAAAAAAACCATCCCTATTTTGGTTTTGGGGACCTAATTCCATAATGGTAGTGTATGTGGGACCCTCTGGGTTAGAGGAACCCTTCACTTGCGTCCTAGCCACTCCGAAGCCTGAGCCTGAGATTCCAGTTGCTTCCTCGCTGCAAGACCCAGAGGGTTTAGGGTCTAGGGTTTAGGGTTTAGGGTCTAGGGTTTAGGGTTTAGGGGGATGAATCTTTCCCAGAGGGTCCATATACACTACTATTATGGAATCAGGTCTTAAAAGACCATCCCCATTATGGTTTTGGGGACCTAATTCCATAATAGTAGTGTATATGTTTCCTCGCTGCAAGATAAACGGCTCGGGCTCAGAGTTTGCGGTGTAGGATTTGGGGGTCTTCTTAGAGGATCATGGGACTTAGTAACTAGGGTTATAATTGAGGTAACTATTTCTATAACTACTTATAACCCCAGTTAAGGTACTTATAACCAAACTTACTAAGTCCAATGATCCTCCAAGTTGGGTTTAGGGGTCTGGGGCCTAGGGTTTAGGGCCAAATTTAGGGTTTAGGAGTCAAGGGTTCAAGGTTTGCGGGTTAGGGTTTAGGGGCGTTTGGGGTTTAGGGTTTAGGGTTTAGGGTTCAGAGTTTTATTTCCAAAGGACCCTGCTCCGTCTCGCAAGAGTCTGAAAGCGGTCACCCTCTGGGGGTTGGAAGCCCGTCATGTTTGGTTCGTCACAAAACAAAAAGCGTTTAAGTAGGCGTTTCGAGCTAGGGTTTAGCAAGGTTTAGGGTTTCGGAGTTTAGGGTTCAGGGATGAAAGGGTTTTCTTATGGATCCTTTCCAATAGTTCACAGGGCTGCGTCTTAATGGTGCAGCATGATGGCCGGCGCAGGGGCAGGATGCTCCGAAGCCTGAGCTTTTTGCAGGGACCGCCGGCTTAGGAGAGGCGAGGTGCGAGGCTTTTGCAGAGTCAAGGCACGGATGAGGATGCCGCCGGCCTCTTCCACACCTCCTTCATGAGCACACGGGTCAACACGTTGATGCCCGCGTGTTTGTCTTCGATGGACAAAAAGGTGCGCCGCCACGGCTGATGGTCATCCAGCTCGGATGCCTGCAGCTTGGATAGCATGGACAAGATGAGCGGGCGGCAGGCTGCGATCTGAACAAGTTCTCGAAGCTTCTGCCCGCATGATGTTTCTGTAGCGACTGCTGCTGGCGATGGTCATGATGATGGTGGCTCGTGACGGTGGTGATAAAGATGATGACGGCGAGGATGGCGATGTTGTTGTTGATGACCTGTTTGGGGTATTGGTGCCTAGTGCAATTAGAACCCACGCCTGATACTACCCGCGCAAAAGTCCCCTGAATGTGCTGGCTTCACATCGTCGCACCATTTGAGCCGGGTGCCGTCGCGCTCGGCCAGCTTTACTTCGAATTTTGTCCTTCCCGGAAACACCATCAGGATTCGAAATGTGAATTCGGGCGGCACGCGACTTGACAGCACACAATGCCCATGCAGCCTCCCCGGAAACCAGAGGTCGTGGGTCCCTCTCAAGGTAGCCAGCCCCTATCATCCAGTGGACAGTCAAACGAGGTCCGCCCCCACCACCTGGCATCGGACCACGTCCGATGCAACGGAAAGGCCACAAGGGCTTCGAGCTGCGACAGCTTGAGACCCGACTGTGTTAATTAGCACTAATTGTGACGCATACGGACAGGGACTGCAGCAGTAAACAGGCAGGCTCCATGGGCTTTAGAGACTAGCCCCGACACCCTGAACCCTGAAACCCTTGCTAAGACGCTAACGCCCTAAACCATCGATCCTAAACCCTAATCTTAAACCGTCGCCGAAGGCAGGCTCCAGTCGGAAATGATGAGGCCTAAATAGCACCAGTTTTCGCCCCAGGGAGCCTGGTAACATAAACCGTTGCATCGAAGACAACCCCCTGTTTAAGCAACACAGTTGTAAAACCTGTATGACATCCTTGTAGTGTCTCAACAGCTCGCGAATCTTCAACGGTTTAAATCGGCTTAAACCCTAAACCTTAAACTGTATCTGAGAAGCCCTGGGTCCTAAACCCTCAACGAATCCTAAACTTAAGCCCAAAACCCTAACCCTAAACCGTCAAACCCTAAGCGTAAGTACTAAGGCTCCATGTGCCCATGTAGAACATACTCAGGCCTTCAAGTTTGTATACCTAAGACCTATATAGGCGCCTGAGGGCCCGACTCCCTACACCCTACATACCCCTAAGCCCTAAACCAACCCTAAATACCCCTAAACCAAACCCTAAATCCCTAAACCCCAACCCCAAACCCCCTAATCCCCTAATCCCCTAATCCCCTAAACCCCTAAACCATAAACCCCTAAACCCCTAAACTCCTAAACTCCTAAACCCCAAACCCTAAACCTCAGCCCTCAGGGTTACCCGACTCCGGCCCTGCCGACGATCCCAGCGTCGCGGCAGGCGGCCTAGCAAAGCAAGCCGCTTTCTTCGTCTTCACATGGGTAGTTGTCAAAATTAAGGTCCCTTTTTGGGTACCCAAAATAATCGGTGCCGAATTATAATAGGGACCCAAAAAGGTAATTTTGACAACCACCCACATACAGGATCATGGGACTTAGTAACTCAAGGGTTCCTTGTATAAAAGGCTTCTTTGAGGGATCGAAACGGGTTCCAAAAGGGTGGTTTGATTAGGGCTACTAAAATAGATTCATTAAAAGATCAAGGGACTTAGTAACTAGGGTTCCGTCCTTGTAACTAGGGAATATACTTTAAAACTTACTTGGGTTCCTGTTAGGGTTAAACAACCGGCTCCTAAATTATTAACGGATTCGGAGTCTCTGGGTTCTTCGATTTCACTTTCATGGGACTCAGGGTTCCGTTTCAGGGTACTGTCGGGTTCCATAGATGGGCTTCCTTCAAGGGTTTCATAAGGGATCTGCAGGGCTAAAGGGCTCAAAAGATCATGGGACTTAGTAACTAGCGTGATTATTTGGCTAGCTTAACTTTGCTTGTAGTTTAGAAGTCCCAATTAAGGTAGTTGTAACCATCTAGAACCATCCTTACTAAGTCTGATGATCCTCCAGGCAGGGTCTGGTATGGGTTCCCTAAGGGTCGAAAGGGCCCAATTAGGTACTCGGGCTTAGGGTAGTAGTTCTGTAGGATGGTATTTGGGAGAGTACATTATGCTTATTAGGTACTTGGACCCTCAGGAGTTCGAAGCAAGGTGTAAAAGGGGCTTTTCAAGGAATCTACCAGTAGGGTTCAGGGTTTACCTAATTCTTTAATGCCTACAGTTGAAGTTGCGACTTGGTGGATTGGAGAGGCAATGCCCTGAAAGGCCTGGCACGCACACAAACATGAGTCTTGATGGTCTGTGGCTGCCCGAATGAAGCCTGCAACCAGGAACCCTAACCGGCCCTAATCCCCCAACGGGCCACGGCTCAGCGCCGATTTCCGTGTTCAATTATGCGAACCAAGACAGCGTCGCACCAGCGACAAGTCGGCGTGACAAGTAGAAGCCAGAAATGAGGAGCATGCCTCTGAAGTTGTCAACGGTCATCATTCCTGGCTGGCCCAGGGTCTGCAGCCGGCCTGCCAGAAGGCGTGGGACAGGCAACGAACACCTCTTCTGTGATGTTGCCACGCGGAGGGCGACGGTACCAACCAGGTGTTGCACCCAGAGCGAAGGAGCGTGGCCCTGGCCCTGCGGTCGGCGCGAGCCTGCCGAGCCCGCTTCGGCACGGGAGCGGGCTCCGGCTTCGGCTCCGCGGTCGTCTCCTTCTTGTCCTTGTCCCTGGGAGGGTCGCCGCTCGGCTCCGCCGCCTTGAGACGCTTGTGCATCTCGAGGAGCTCTCACATCCGAGTATCATTCCTGGGGTTCTGAGGCATTTCCGTGAAAGCTGGTGACTTGGAGGGCTGGCGCTTGTGGTCCCTGAGGCGGACCCCAGCTGCAGGCTTGAAGCCACCATAGGCCCTTGGGGCCAGGCAGGTCGTACAGGCCACCCTGCTTGAGGAGGATTAGGAGATGAAAGGAGCCACCGACTTCCTACTGGCTGCATGCGAAAACACATGCATCTAAGGTCATATGGCCTGCTGAAGAGGTTACAGGAGCCACCAGCTTCCCACTGGCTGCTGCATCCATTTGCAATGCTAGAGCGTTGCCACGCCTTCGAAAACTATCGGTAGGGCTCTAGTACTAGTTACCTTGAATAGTAGGTTACTTACCATCTAGTATGCAAAGACGGTATTAACCCGTCATTTAGGTAACTGGAGCCCTAGGGTATGACACAGAAGCACTAAACCCTGCAAGCTCTAATCCGATGCCCTGGACCCCCCCCCCCCTAAACCCTAAACCCTAAACCCTAAACCCTATAAACCCTAAACCCTAAACCCATTCCCGAAAAAACAGTCCCTGAGCCTTGTCTAATATATGGGTAATTCTTTGAATCAGGGTCCTTTTGAGTCCCCAAAATAATACGGCACCCGTATTTAAAAAAAAAGGCCCTAAAGGGGACCCTAATTTAGAGAACTACCAAGATAAAAATATATACCCAAACGGTATGCCTCCAAAATCTAACCACCCTGAAACCCCAAAGGCTAAACTCCCCAAAAAATCTGAAACCCTACATCCCTAAAGCCTAAGCCCCTTATAAACCCTAAGCCCTATCCATATAGCCTACAACCCATAACCTTCAACCCTAAACCCTAACACCCCGAACACCCTAAACCCTATAACTTTTAGCCGCCGAGAGCTGTGGGGCGGGCAGGGCGCGACTCGATGTGTAGGAAGACGCTGAGGTTCTCGTCACATCGATCTCATCACGAGACCTCTGAGATTCGGGGCGTTTTTGGGTTTAGGGTTTAGGGTTTGGGGTTTAGGCTTTAGGGGCAGTTTAGGGTATACCTTAAGCTACCAAAACCTACTCTTGTTGTAGGTTCATACAATATATAAACCCTAACACAGAAATCATAGAGGCCATACAAAAGTTTACGGTTTCGGGTGTAGGGTTTAGGGTTTAGCGCTCACCCGTGGCCCAAACTACCTACCTTGTTAAGGAGTCATAGAAAGAACCCGTAGTAAGGAAAACCCCGGAAATGCTGGCGGAGTTTGGAAAGCAGTTGGCGTTCGCATGACAATTCCTCCACGGTCCCCGTCCATGTGGTTTGGGCCGGTTGGGCTCCCTACGACCGCCGAACCAGACCATACATAGCATCCCCAAAGCCCAAACCCTAAACCCGAAATCCCTAAACCCTAAACCCATAGGTTCGCTCATATTTAGAATCCTGTAAGGTAATCCCAAAAAGGAATTACTATGGAGCCTAGACGGTATAGACACCTAAACCCCAAACCCTAATCCGGTATAGACTTAAAGCCAGACCTACTGTACTTCACAGATGAAGCCCCGCGCCCTGCGGACGGAAGCAACCCGAGGGCTCAAAATGGCCTAGAAGACAAACATAGGTTTAGGGTTTGGGGGTTTCGGGGTTTAGGGGTTTAGGGCCTTTAGGGGTTTAGGGGTTTAGGGTTTAGGGCCTTTAGGGGTTTAGACAAACAGAGTAATATATAGATAGATTAGACTAGACTAGATTAGGTTTGATTTGGTGGGAAGAGAATAGATCAGATAGATCGATAGATGGGTAGATAGATACTCTAAACCCTAAACCCTAAACCCCTAAACCCTAAGCCCTAAACCCTAAACCCTAAACCCTAAACCCCTAAACCCCTAAACCCCTAAACCCCTAAACCCCTAAACCCTAAGCCCTAAACCCTAAACCCTAAACCCTAAGCCCTAAGCCCTTAACCTTGGGGCCGACAGCCTGAAGCTAGGAGTACTCAGAGGTCAGGGCGTTGTGATTAGGACACCTTTGCGTCCTGAACCCCTACCCAAAGGCTCCATGTACCTTTATAGTAGATACTTAAGCCTTAAAGGGGTCCCTATATAGGTACTTTAAGGCCTAAGTATATACTATATGGGTACATGAAGCCTTAGGGCTAAGGCTCAAAATGGCCCAAAAACCTTATATAATATGGTCTTCAGGCCCAAAAGCCTTGAAATATGAGTCCTTAGAGCCTTAGGGTACGCCAGTCGCAAAACCACAAACCCTGTAAAACCCTTATAGAAACCCGAGGCTTCCAGGGACCTTATTATTGGGTCCTTAGGGGTTCTAGTGCCCTAACTATGTGGTCCTTGGAAGGATAGGGAAACTTTTGTGGCATATCTGATCAAAGAGCAGAAAAAGCACGCTGTGAAGCCCTGTCAAGACTCTCGTAGTTCCCTCTAATGTCCAAGAACCCCGAAACCCCCAAAAACAAAAAACCCTGAAGCCCTAAACCACAAACCACTAACCCATATATATATATATATATATATGTATACCAAAAACGTTTAAACCTAAAAACCCCAAAAGCTAAGCCAAAGACGCCAAGCCCTAAACCCTGAAACCCTAAACCGACTGAGTGTTGAGCTTGGGCGTCACCCCCAGGCTTGACCAGCCCCTGAGGGAGGACCTCCGGGCGGTTACCCTAAGGGTCCATGTGCCCAAATAGTATATACTTAGGCCTTAAAGTAGTCCATAAAAAAGTACTTTGGGCCCAAACTTTTTACTATTTGGGTACATGGACCCTGGTGTCGCTCAATATTGTGACGTTTCCTTACATAGACGTATAGTCTTTGTTGTGCGATTTTGGATGGTGCTTCAACCTATACTATACGAGCAGATATGCTTACATATACACATAGAGTATGAGCCGCCCCCCCCCNTCATCACCCTGACCTTGTAAGCCCCAACCACCAACGCCCCCCTCACCCCTGCATTGACACACTCTTCGTCGCTTGTTCGCTTTGCGCCTGGCTCACGTCTGTCTCCGACTAACTAGTCTGGCCTTGCACCAGCCCCTCAACCCTAAACCCCTAAACCCCTAAACCCTAAACCCCTAAACCCCAAACCCTAAACCCTTCTATATAATGCTTCTTTAACCATTCGCTTCTCACGGGAAACTGTAAACATTTGTGCTTATGCAACCTATGGGCTAACCATTAGCTGCTACCTTAACCCTGAAGAACCTACCTTTTTAAGGACTTATATAAGGAAATCATAATAAGGAACCCTAAAATGGTAGGTTCTTCAGGGTTAAGGTAAGCCTTACTCCCCCCAAAGTAAGGGACAAAAGGTAACCTAGAGAGGGAAAAAACAAGTTGGGATCGCCAAGCCTTATCTGGACGTGAAGAGAGCTACATATTTAGGGCTCCTCGTTTCGATGTCCTTATTGTACATATCCTTTATAAAACGGTAGGTTTTGGTGGGTTAAGTTCATTAAACCCTAAGCCATGGTCCCAGGTAGTGTCTTGGGCTCAATCTTTCGATGCTGGATTTGTATGGCTCTAGGTTGTCACACCTCGGGCTTGAAGTTGTTAGCTTTGCAGAGTTTCGGGTTGATCAAGGTTTCAGGTTCCGAGCTTTTGGGGAGTAAGTGTTTTGTCTCGTACTCCTACACCCCAACCCGCCCCTACGCGAGCAGGCCTCAGTGACGTCTCAGAGCCTTGTGGCGGGGCTTGGGCTTCGAGACGCTGCTATGGACCAGAGCAGCTATGGTTTCGATGAGGTAAGATGTTGCATACACTTGCAGGCGCTGAGGTATAAACTCATTGGGGCTCCCCTGAGACCAGATACACTGTCGCAGGGAGGTTCTGAGATTACTTAAAGGATCATGGGACTCAATCAGTATGTATCTAAGGCTATTATCAGGGTAACTATACTTATAATTACTTATAGCCCCAAATAAGGTACTTAAAACCATACCAACTAAGTCCCATGATGCTCCAAGTACCCGAACTGCTACCCTGACTACAGCGTTAACGCTCTTGTAGGGGAGGCCATCGCATGTCCCCAGACCTTCCAGAATTCCTGAATAAAGTAATATACGTTAAATTCGCATCCCTTAAATGATTTAGAGTATATTCCTTAGTTACATTGTACTGTATTCTTTTCTGTTCTATTATCTTACAGTCTTACACCATACTGTAGAAATATTCTGGTCTTCGCATGGGCTCGCTTGGTTTCTGGACGACCCACCCAAGGGTATGGGGCTTTGCGAACCAAAAGTTCGGTCACCAGCAGGATGCTAAAGCTGCGGTTGACCACTCACGGCAGCTCCGGGTAACCACCCGCGGCCCTTAACCCTACGACGGATTTCCGACAAGAAACCCTGCAACAACAAGTTCTCAACCATGAAATTCGTACCAGAAGACCTAAAACTTTAAACCTCCACTGTGTGATTTTGCAAAAACTTTGCCGACAAAACAGGATCCCCCGTCGCAACCAACACCGCCAATCCCCTTCTCCCGAAGACCTAAATGCCCTAAACTTTAAACCTCTACACCCGCTCCACCAAACAAAGACTGGCACACTGCTTCCATTGATCCCCTTCATGAAGGAATAAACTCCAATTTGTATCAGGGTGCCTACTATAATGCAATTTCTTTCACACAAGGGTTTTGCAATCTCTGGGTGAGAAAGTTTGGGTTCAGATTTACTACCTGCACGTGACAAGAGTACAGAATGGGGGGGCAAACTGAGCTACGAGCCCGATCGAGAGGCGTCGTCCGACATGGCGGGTATTCTGGCAGCTTTGTCCTTGGCCTTGATCTCCCTGGCCCAAAACCCAAGGAAATAAAGGTTTAAACTTTCAGAATCGACTACCTTATAAGAACCCCAAAAGTTGAAAAGTGGAGTTTACAGCCAATAAGTGATGGACTCCAGCTCTCAGCCCTGGCTTGGAGAAGGAGACCTTGTCTAAGAGGCACCAGTCGTCGCAGTCTTCCGCAATTGAGCCTAACGTTAAGCCGTATCCGGCTCTCTATCTATCTATCTATCTATATACATATAGGTACATATATATGTATGTATGTAACTGTATGTAATATGACGTACCTATACAGACTTCGGCCTTCAAGTACCTATGTAGAAAGCCCTGTAAGGCCTAAGTATATACTATGTAGGTGCATGGAGCCGCTGGGATAGTGTCGTACTCAGTGCCTAAAAGCCAAGCCCTAAGCCATAAATTCTGTCGGCAGCAGTGCTCAGAACCGATGGCTGCAGGGGGGCAAAGACGCCACCCACAGATTTAGGGCTTAAGGTCCCCAGTGGTCCCAGGACTCCTCATTGTAATTGTAGGGCTTAGGGTCCTCTTGCACTACACCAAAACCATTTAAACAAAACCACAGGTATCGACTACTTGCCCCACGGGCTTGGCTTTATCGGGATTAGGGGCCAGGAATCAGGTGAGCATCAGGTAAGGACACACGGGGATAATACCAAGATGAAACTTAAGAAAGACTTGGATCCCAAGTATGACTGCCGTTTCAGCCTTCAGGTTCGGGGCGTAAGGTTGATACAAGGTTTTCGTCGATATCTTGCAACCCTAAACCCTAAACCCTAAACCGTGCTTCATTGATGGAACGACTAGACAAGAGACCTTTGCTCTTCGGACACCCTGTTCATGGGCTCGGGGTGAAGTTGACGGGGTTTCAAAACTGCTGACCTGCAACCGCCACTCCAAACACTTAGGGTTTAGGGTTTATAGGGCTTTTGGTTTTGGGGTTTGGGTTTAGGAATTTAGGGATTGACAGTGCAGAAAACGTCAGATTTTCAAGGAGTATACAGTGATCCCTTCCAGCACGCAAAGCCCCCTTAAACCAACCCCTACACCGTAACAAACCTTGAAGAACGACCCCACAAACCATGCAGCTCGAACGTTTGGAGAATTTGGAGTCCCTCAGGCTCCATGTACTTATGTAGCATACACTTATCCTAAGGCTCAAGATGGCCCAAAAACCTTATATAATATGCCTTGAAATATGGAATAAGAAGCGAGCAAGCTCTTGTCGTTGTTTACGGATTCCCCTACCCAGGTTCCTGAACTGAAAATAACATACACTGCACGGACTGCACCCGAAGTGCACGCACACACACACACACAAACACACTTGCTGACCGGTCATCCCGCGGGATGCCGTTTGCTAGTTACATCTGTTCGTTCTCATAGCGAAGATCGTTACTTAGTGCCGCCACAGGGGGCCCGGCTCTAATCCGAAGAATTGCAGGTACGCTGGGATGATCAGTCCCAGTAACCTGAGGTCACCATAGAGAGCTTCGTTGGGCAGAGCTCTATGGGCCTCCTCTGCCCCCCTGCTTCTGTACGATACTTACGTGAGTCCTAGATCCTTAGAGACAGGAGTTGCACACACACAGCACCGGTCACAGCCGGTATGCTAATTTCCACGCTGCAGTGCGAACTACCAAGATTGGAGCAAGTGTTGAAGCTGTCATGACAGACTGGGTGAAACCGAGGTGAACGCCTAACTGCTGAAGCTGGTATTTCGAAGGATGTAGATAGCGACCGTTACGCTCCCAAACTTGTTGGCTCAGGAGATATTTTGCATGATCAATGGTGTCTCGATGACTCAGCTGAAGATGGTAGTGCTGAGTGAGGCCGCTAGTGTAGACAGGGTCGTGGATCTCCACGTCAAACCTGATGACGTAGTTCTGAAAGTCCCAGTGCAAGGAGGCTTCGGCAGCTTTTCGCTTCATGTTGTAGGGAGCGAGACTATCCTCGAGCCCAGTACTGAAAAAAGGATCGCAATTGGTGAAAGCAACTAATGGCACAGCAAGGAGCAGCATAGCCTCTGCAGGTGCGAAGTCTGAAGTTGTTTTATGAGACTGGGGCATCTTCTGATTGTGTAGCAGCCAATTGTGTTGGCGGCAACTGCTGGGGGCTTTCAAAATGACGAAGCATGTCATTCATAGCTTGATTAAAAGTATTGCGAAGGACTCCCAGTTGGTGAAACATGTCGGTTACCGCATTGGCTACTTCTGTCATTTGCGCCGAAGACTCAGTTTGCTGTTGAGCTAATTCACGGATCTGCACTTGTAGAGAGTCGAGCTGAGACTGTTGTAGGCGCCGTACCGCAAGTTCTTCTTCACGATGATGGATTAGATCAGCGCGAACGNCTTGTAGAGAGTCGAGCTGAGACTGTTGTAGGCGCCGTACCGCAAGTTCTTCTTCACGATGATGGATTAGATCAGCGCGAACGCTTTGAAGTTCTGTCTGGGTGTACTGGATCCATCTGTCAAAGGTAGTAGAGGATCGTGCGCTGATCCCAACACATTGGAGTGCATGGCAACAGACGTGTGGAAACTACAATGTGATGAGCCTGAAAAAGCTAAAAAGATGCAGCAGTAAAGCGTGAATCACAAGGATAAGAGGACATGAGAGACACTGACGGAACAGTTATTCGTTTGTTCACAGCTGACTTTTCACAGCGAAGGGTATCCAGCGTCAGCAAAATGCTGGCGCAGCTGTACAAGTTGACTTTCGCGAACAGTTGAGGGCCAAACATGTCTCTATATGTAGGCGAGCGCAATGAAATGCAGCAGTTCGGTGTCTTTCAGGACCAGCGCTGTTGGGCTCACGAATCTTCCACCGTTCAGGACGGAGTACCAACAGTAGGCGATGATGTAGTTGAAGATCGAATCCAAGGAACTCTTCAGTGACATCTTTGCTGGTGACATGTTCAAGTTCTACAGGGGCCTGATAAAAGTTGTTAGTTAAGAAATGATGCAGCCGGTAGTCCTGAAGAAGTCGTCGGGAGACGACCACGAGTCGATTATCTACGTATCGGGTACAGAAGAACAGCTCTTTGTTGTTGACAAAGAAGCTTTGTAGGTGTCGTACGTAGATTTCTTCTTCAATCGAAACAGTAAGACCAGCCAGCATTGGGGAGATCTGGTTGCCGATTGTTGCACCACGACCTTGACGGAATACCTTGCGCATAACTGTAAATACGCTGGCATCACAACTGAGTTCACAGATGTTGACAATATCGGAAAGGTGTATCAGGACAGTGCGCTTTGCAGCTTTTCGTGGTCGACCTTTCCAAATACGAAGTATGGTATCCTGTTCCTGAAGATTTACTGAAAACGAAGTGGAATCCAAGTCCACCCTCTTGATGAGACAGTATTCAGCTACTGCCCAGCGTACTGCACTAAGAATGCGAGAAACAGGAATAGAAGTGAAGAAACCAACTAAATCCTGATTGTAAACAACAGGGTCTGCATCGTCTGGAAGTTGCTGAAGAAACACGGTCATCTTCTGTAGAATGCTTGGTAAAGTATCAAGACCAAACGAACGCGGGCTGACACATCGAAGAATGAGGTCCAGCGCAACGGCAGTAGCACGAAAAAGCTTGGCACACAGAAAGTAAACGTATGAAATGATGGGACGAGCCGCTTTGAAATCCTTCTTCTGCTTGAGAAGGATATATGCAATAGGTAAACTGGACGTACGTAGATTCACACCCCACTTGTAGCGACGCAGGAACA
>BGNK01000322.1:22100-78217 GCA_003297005.1 Symbiodinium sp. clade A Y106 | reverse complement strand
AGGCACAACAAAAGTACTAGGTGGTGCAGAACAAGGCACAGCAGGATACTGAGGATTCTCAGGATACACTGAAATAGGTGACATCTGCGTTGCCGTAGTACGTGTGACCAAAGAAGCTCGGGATCTTGGGGAAGGGCTGCAGGATCTTGCACTTCGACGACGGGTCCTAGGGGTAGAGGTGCGAGATCTTCGAGTTCTCCGTCGTCGTCGGCTGCGGCTGCGACTTGTTGAAGGGCTTCNGGTAGAGGTGCGAGATCTTCGAGTTCTCCGTCGTCGTCGGCTGCGGCTGCGACTTGTTGAAGGGCTTCGGGATCTGGAATACTGTCGATGACGGCGGGGCCTTGTGGGCCTTGAAGTGAAACTTGTTGCATGAGGGGCCTGCGTAGGTCTGGCTCGACGCTGAAAAGCATGAAGACTTGCATCTGAATATGGTACCGCAACATATGGTGAAACAAATGGCACCGCTGAGGTCGCCGGTGTTCGGACATCTTCTCGAGGTCCCTCATCTTGTTGCTGGAAATGAAAATGATAGCTTGCCATGGCTCAGGACAAAAAACGAAAGTGTGACACAAGGATGTTAAATGATTGAATGATTGTGATTCTACTCCTTAGCTCCTCCAGTTGGGGTCTTTCATGGAGCTGTCCAGCCAAGGGTCGTGCCATCTGAGCTTGATCCAGGAAGGTGGAATTCTACCGAAATATTCAGTAATCGGGGTCTCGGGGCTCTGGAGTCTCAAGGCTTAAACACTCAAGACACAAAGCAAAGGAAATGGAACAAGGATGTTAAATGATTGGATGATTGTGTAATCTACTCCTTAGCTCCTTCTCTTGGGGTCTTTCATGGAGCTGTCCAGCCAGAGATCATCAATGGTGCTTGATTGGGTATGATCCAAGAAAGAGGTGTTCCAATGGTTTTCACGTCAATCGGGGCCTTATTCATGTGGGGCCATTTGGTCTCAAGGCTCATATTCCAAAGAAAGACAGATGTAGTCTGGGGTAACACACACTCAAACCGAAACGTTAAATCCATCTGAACCCTTGAAATTCAGAGTCGTGTACCCGCATCCCTAGCACAAAATCACAAACCCCTAGACGTCCAGAAGCCCGAGCTTTACACAGAACATCAGATTCAGTGGACTCCGTTTTGCTTCCTCTCGCGAGACGGAGGGTCGATAACCTGTGATCTAGCAGGCACAGCAGGGCCTCAGAGTGGCTTTTTCAGGTTTTGTAGAATTGGCCTAAGTTTTTGCACAAGCGCAAGCCGTCACGACATGTATGTGTACATGAATGCATGATGTCTCTCTGTCTCTCTGTCTCTCTCTCTCTCGCTCTCTCTCTCTCTCTATATACATATATATATGATATATGCATAGACAGCGAGAGAGAGAGAGAGAGAACACCGTATGAATCATAAAGCCCTATCGCTGTCTTAGTTGATTGAGGGTTGGTTATCTGCCAACCCTACTGTAAACCCCGAGTAGCTGATTGGTATGTACCCCTCTGTAGCCAAAGCACCAAGCGCATACCTAGGCTGACGCCGGCTCACAACACAGGGTCCTATCCAACTAGAACACGATTTCTCATATTACTAGCATAAGGTTATATTTACCAATCAGCATAGGGTTATATTTGCATCAGCGCTTTGCCGTGTTCTATGGGTTTGCATAAGAGGTTTACTATGTTAAGGACTGACTAGTTGAATGGGGTTTAGGTATATATTAAAATGTATAGAGCTGGGCTTTGCGATAAGGGCCCCAAGTATTGATGAACAGGTACCTCTATAATACTCAATAAATACGGCCATAGGGGGAACTAAAGAGTTCCTAACATGGCAGCCATAAAAATGCACTTTGAGGAGAGGGACCGGAAGGGCGATGTTCTTACTAACGCCCCCCCCCCGCCATACTACACGGCATCTCGGTCGATGTTGCGTGATGCCTACATCAAGTCTTTGCTTACAACAAGGAACGACTCAAATCTTAATTACCGGCCGATACCTTGCATGTGCTGTTCGAGGTATTCTTAGCCGGAGCATTCCACTAAAGCCTATCTGGACCTTAAGAAGCTTGCCTTTTCCGGTTCCAAAATATTGCTTTCAGATGATTTTCACACATCTGTCTTAAAAAAGAAGGCTTTTCGGGGTTAAGGTAAAGTCTAAACCCACATAGCAAAGCCAACCTCGGTTCTACGGTACGTACTTACTCTCAACTTCTACATACTACCCAACCAATACTACGAATCCCAACCCGAGTATGTAATTGTTGGGTCCTTTGGACGCCTAGGGTTGGCATTGTGTGTGTGTGAGAGAGTATCAGAACTTCCCCTAAGGGTCCAAGTACCTAATAATCATATACTCTCTTAAATATTGAGCTACTTAACTACTATCCTAAACCCAAGTACCTAATTATTGGGTCCTTTGGACCCTTAGGGTTCTTGTGGGCTCCCCACTTACGAGGCGCTGCTGTTGCGCAAACTCTTAGACCTCTAGTCGGCACAGCACAGGCAGTGAAGGCTGTCGTCTAAAGCCTTGAACGCTGAAGACGCTGCTCTTCAATTAGAGCTCCATCTTTTTTGGGGGTTTATGGCTAGGGATCTAAGGACTCATATATTAAGGCTTTTGGGCCGAAAGACCATACTATATAAGGCTGTTGTGCAATTTTGATCCCTAGGTTTATGGCAAGGTTTGAGGCTCACTTAGGGAAGTCATCAGCTCATGAGGTTTCGAGGCTTTCAGGGCTTGGGATTCACTGGAACTGCAGATGTGGGTCTGGGGTTTAGGGG
Source organism: Symbiodinium sp. clade A Y106 (assembly GCA_003297005.1). NCBI lineage: Eukaryota > Dinophyceae > Suessiales > Symbiodiniaceae > Symbiodinium > Symbiodinium sp. clade A. Next base: position 75,436 of record BGNK01000322.1, on the reverse strand, counting down.
TTTAGGGGTTTAGAGTTTAGGGTTTAGGGTCTGGGGTTTGGGGTTTAGGGGTTTAGGGGTTTAGGGGTTTAGGGGCTTAGGGATTAGGGTTTAGGGTCTGGGGTTTAAGGGTTTAGGGGTCTAGGGTTTTAGGGGTTTAGGGTTTAGGATCGACTTTGCTGGTGCAGGGAGAAGGCTCTTGGGTGGAAGGGGTCGAGCACCAAGCATTCGATTCCCGAGTTACACATCGCAAACCCCAAACTCGACAATCCCGAGCCCCAACCCCAAAACCCTAAAATCCTACCCACCAGAGGGTTTAGGGTTTAGGGTCTCTGCCAAACTCCGACACTATTTTTTTAAGGAATAGACTTTAATTTATAGTTAAGGAACCCGTACCTTCCCCACTAGGACGATCCGTGGACCTCAAAATCTCCGTGTGGACGCAACATCTTAACTCAGGAAAGCATAGTGAGGAGGCCTGGCAATGGCTGCTTGTTGCAGGTATAGGTGTAAGGTTGAGTTCGCTGATGTAGTGAGAACTTCTCCCGGCAGAGGTCCAAACAAGTTTCTGTTGCTTCCATTTGGGGTTAGTTCCTAGGGTTATATAGGGTACAGGGGTTGAGTTCTGAGGGGTTCCTGGCTTCAATGGAACGAAGGTTTACGGAGTAGTTTACGGATCAGGTGGCTTAGCACGTGCGCTTTACCGCAGAGTGGCTACTAGGAAACTCCTGAACCCTAAAACAATCCCGAGGTAGGCCTGAACCACCTTCCACCAAACACGATCATGAAGTGTCGACATCAAGTATCCGGAACATGGCATTAGTTGGGCTTAGGGTTTAGAGCTTGAGGATGTCATATTTGGCGGCATTTCCTTCTGGGTGGGCAATGCCCTTTGGGTAGTTAAACTACTCGCCCCTGCATCTAGTTCCCGAAACTCCAAATCCACTGTCAGGCTCTATGCCGCAACGAATTACATGCACCCCGGCAGTCATCTGAAGCTCATCGTCCTGAGCATTTCGACGCGCTCGGTCTTATTGGGGGGGCTAGGGTATTGGACAAATAAGGACAAGTTGGACACATGAAACCTCTAAGCCCTGAACCCCAGACCCTAAACCCTTAACCCCAAACCCTAAACCCCAAACCCTAAACCCCAAACCCTAACCCTGAAACGATAAACCCTAAACGCCAAACCCTAAACCCTAAACCCTAAACCGGGAACCCTGAAACGATAAACCTTAAACCTTAAATCCGAAGCCCTAAGATCGGCCTGGGCTCCTGGTGAAGTCTACTCGCAAAAAGCTATCACATTTCAGGGCCTTCATGCGTCTTCTAACCCTGGGCATCAAAATGGCCAAAAGCCTTATATACTATGGTCTTTGGGCCCAAAAAAGCCTCAATATATGAGTCCTGAGATCCCTAGGGTAAGCTGGAGTAGCAGCTGGTTGGTAGGCCTAGGGAGCTAAACTCCAAGCCCTAAACACTCAACCATAGACCGTCAACCTGCAATCGCAAGCCCTGGAACCCTCTACACCAAGCCCTCCACCTGAAAATGTGAGGTTTTCCGATCAGAGATTCAAGTTCAGGGTTTAGGGTCCCGAAGTTCATGTTCCTTCAGGGACAGCGAATCTGCTCCACTTTCCTAGGGTCTTATGGTTCCTCTTGTCCTGGCACCTCCACAACAGAAGCCGAAAAGACTGAGAAGTTAGGATTGAGGATGATCCGCTCAACCTTAAAGCCCTATCCTTAGGGTCCACGTATCTCCTGTGGAGGGTCCGGAATCTCCTAGAGAGTCCTTCGGTCTCTTTGCGGTCTCAGGAATCCTGCATTTTAAGTTCCCCAATCAAATGTGTTAGGATCCTCAGGGTAAACCCGAAGCTCTTAACCCTGAAATTTACTAGACCCGAAGATGCAATGCTTTTTTGGTTACCATAGCTTCACTACTATAGGGTCCTGACCATAAAGTAGCCTATGCAAAGAAGGTACTACAGGATAAATCCTACACGCTAATCCCCTGACAACCCTCCTGAGTCCCTCACGGATACGCCGAGTAGGTGGAACTAAGGCGTTCTGCAGGGCGGCAAAAGGGCTTCCGGAGCTCACGACGACCACTGTTACAAAGCCGGCGATTCAGAATTTAGGGTCGGAGTAAGGGTTTGGGGCTGCCTGGGGTTTACGTTTTAATTGGCTTTAATTGGGTTGAGGGCTCAGGGTTGAACGATCAGCTGTTGCGGCGGGAGAGCCGAACCTTGAACCTGAAACTTCACCAATGAACTCGAACCGGAAAACCATCCCTAAAGCAGACTAGGAAGCCTTAAACCGTGGCACACACCCAGCGCTGAAAGCTTAAACACCATGTCTCCGGCTGGGTTTCCTTTGCTTCACTCACACAAACATAACACAGCCACACACACATACACACGCACACACACACACATACACACACACACACGGGGACACGGACACGGACACGGACACGGACACACACACACACGGACACACACACACACACACGCTCTCTCTCTCTCTCTCCCTCGCCTTCTCTCTCTCTCTCTCGCTCAGTTTCTCATTCCCTCCGCTCCTCCCTTTCGCTATCTATCAATCTCATCTACGCACCGGTTTACCTACCTGTAACATCAGACACCAGACTTCAACTAGTTTAGACTAAATGACTGCAATGTGTGAACTGTCATATACAAGTGTGTGTACATATATATATATATATATATATGAAAGGCAAACATAAACAAACATGCACGTCTATCTATCTGTCTGTCTTTCCATCTATCGATTCGCCTATGTATTTACCAGAGAAGGTGCCAGTTCCACAAACGACATGTTTTGATCATCTCCCCAAACCGTGAACCCTTATAACCCTGAAACCTTAAAGCCCTTAAGCCCTAAACCCTACTCAAACCCTGAACCCCTAACCTGAAGCCCTTCAACCCCTTGAACCCTTTATAAACCCATCAACCCAAACCCTAAGCTCTAAACCCTTAAGCCCCTAACCCCTAAACCTCTAAATCCCTAAACCCCTAAACCCCAAACCCCAGACCCTAAACCCTAAACCCCTAAACCTCTAAATCCCTAAACCCAAACTGCATCCGCTGCCGTCTCTCAGCTCTTCGGCGAGCCTTCGGCGGCGTAGGCCGTCGATCCATGCCTTCGTAAGTTTGGGGGCCTAGGGTATGGGGCTGAGGAGTTTGGGGTTCAGGGGTTCAGGGTTGAGGGCTGAAAGGTTTAAGGTTTAGGGTTTGGGGCTCAGGAGTTTGGGGTTCAGGGTTTGGGGCTGAGGAGTTCAGGGTTTAGGGCTGAAAGGTTTAAGGTTTGGGGTATGGGGCTGAAGAGATCGGGGTTTAGGGTTTGGGGCTGAGGAGTTTGGGGTTTGGGGCCTCGGAATTTGAGGAGTGCTAGAAGCGTGTGACCAGGGGTTCAGGGTTGGAGATGTTTTCCAAGGGATTACGTGCGTTCTCTAGGGTTCATGTATGGCTGTTCGCTGGTTTCAAGCATCAGGTATTGGGCTCTAGGCAGGTTGGTGGCGATTATTACGACCAGAAAAAACGTGCAACTACAGGGCACTGCACGCCATACAAAGACGGTGTAGGACGAAGGTTAGGCATCTGGGGTAAATTGGCTTAGAAAACCCTAGGGATCTAAGGACTCATATATTAAGGCTTTTGGGCCCAAAGACCATACTATACAAGATATCACCAACAAGACACTCATACAAAAGCCAACCTGCTTGAAAGACATCATGAAAGACCAGGTGCTGGTTCAGCACGCTCAGCAAGTGCTTGATCTCGTTCTCCTGCTTGAAACCCGCGCCCCAGCTTCGAGCTTTGGGTTTCTGAGTCCGGGGGCTGTAGAGTTTCCGTAGGGCTCTAAGGACTCATATATTAAGGCTTTTGGGCCCAAAGACCATACAATATAAGGCTTTTGGGCTATTTTGATCCCCAGGGAAACATCCAAGGGCCCAAGTACCAACAAATCATATAATCTCGAAAATCCTAAACTACGTAACTACTATCCTAAAACCGAGTACCTAATTATTTTGTCCTTTGGACCCTTGGGGTAAGACTCAAACATCAGCCTCGAAACAGGAAAAAGTAGGAAAGGCAAAAGTGCCAGACATCACAGTCTTCACCCCTCCAGTTTCGAAAACACGAGGAAGCCGAAGCCGAGGTATTCGTAAACAAGCCATTAACAACAAAAGCAAACCCTCGAAACTCTCCGAATCGATCGGTGTGGGAGTTTAGGGTCTGGGGTTAAAGGTTTAAGGGTCTTAGGGTTTAAGGTCTTTTCAGAAACTACGGAGCTTTATGTGAAACCGCGAAAAAACTCATCCAAAATCGCTATAGCACCCTGACAGATAAGAAACACATCCTACGAACATTGCATAGGTGCAGGGGCCGCGATATATGAGAAGACAGAAAGTTGTATCCGCATATCCTTCCCTAAAGCTCCATGCACCTATTACTTAGGCCCGAGAGGGCTTACTATAAAGGTGCTTTATAAGGCCTAAGTATATTCCATATATTAATATACCATGGAGCCCAAGGGCTCTTGGTGAAGTAGTACAGAATCCCAGCACCAATCATCCTGAACCCATGTTCAACACATATCAAGCCTGAACACACCAAGCCCCAAACCCTACCCTAAACCCTCACGGTTTAGGGTTTAACCCGAAAATACAACCCTAAACTTCTAAACCCCCTGTAGCCCTTCTATGTAAAGTTAAAGGAGCCCTTAACGGAACACGAAACCCTTGTCATTGTAGACTTTGTTGGGGTCTCCTTCAGCTCCAGCTGGCGATCTTTATCTTCAAGCTCAGTCCTGAAACAAAGCTGCACTCTCTTGAGGGTTTAGGGTTGAGGGGGTGCAGGGTTTAGACTCTAAGGAGTCTAGGGGGAGCTGTAGGGCTTCTTGAAGGGCTCCATTTAAGCTTGCATATAAGGGCTACAAGGGGTTTGGGGTTATGGTTTAGGGTTTCTGGATTTAGTAAAGGTTCTTTTTGTGAAACTTAAGCCCTTAGGGCTTTAGCGTTTTAGCGGACTTAGTGTGAATAGGACCTCAAAGCAGATTCTATAAGGGTTCTTCAAATGGTTCTATGCGAGTGTTTTGAGGGCGTTCTACTAAAGGTCCATAAGGATTACTATTTCGGCTTTAGGGTTTGAGGCTTTAGGTAGCTAGGGATTTCTGGCCTTATGGCTTGTAGGGTTTAGGGTTTTAGAACCAATGCTGGGATCGTGTTGTGAAGCATACCTAGAGCAAACAATGTACCGAACCTAACAAATATGGGTACGTGTCCGTTGCTCAGGTACGGTAAGGTAGTCTAGATAAGTACAATGGCATGGTTCGAAAGAGCCTATACTCGGCTCTAACTCTATTCTGAGAACTTCCCTAATTCTGTAGCTCGCTCCTGGACGAAAACCTTCACCGAAAGTGCAGACTGGGCCTTCAAGCGGTGTTTAACTTCGGGATCCAGGTTTGGTATCGTTGCAGCAATTACCCGAAGGGTCCATGTACCTAAATAATATATACATTGGCCTTAAAGTACTCCCTATATAGGTACATTGGGGCCAAAGTATATACTATTTGAGTACATGGACCCTATAGGGTTAGGGTTTGCAAATATAGATGTACAGGCTAGGATCTCATGACCTACCTGCACGGGAGCCTGCGCCCAGAGGTATCGGACCCTCTCTGGCTCAGAGCTTCTAATAACCCTGAACCCTAAACCCTAAAACCCTAAACCCTAGTCCTAGAAGATCATTGAAAAACAACTCCACCAAGCCCTTGAGTGGAGATGGCCCGAGAACTCCGAAAGGGCTGCAATGCTTCGCCTCAAAAAGTACAATGCATGAGGCAGGGTGTGTGGCTTCAGAGGGGGAGCCACCAATCCTACCCTCAACCCTCGTGTCTGCGCAGGAAGCCCGGAAATCTGAAATTGCATGAAGCAGGGTTTCTGGTGCCATCTGGAAACCCAAACGGCTTCCCACACCCCCGGAAATGGGACCGGGGCGGCCCTTTATGGATCCACAGGCTGACTGTCCACCCTTCGAGAAGGCAGGCTCGAGCCAGCCGCTCCCACAAGGCTGTTCAAGGTAATGGCGGATCGAGCCTCCGAGTGGGCCGCGGAGCATGAGAGCTGCTGGCGCTTTCCGTAGGCATCTCCGCCGGCAGCATGGGGTCATCTTNACAAGGCTGTTCAAGGTAATGGCGGATCGAGCCTCCGAGTGGGCCGCGGAGCATGAGAGCTGCTGGCGCTTTCCGTAGGCATCTCCGCCGGCAGCATGGGGTCATCTTCCACGGTGACGGTAGGACTAGGGTTTAGGGTTTAGGGCTTTAGGGTTTAGGGTTCAGGGTTATTAGAAGAGAGAGCCCTAAAGGAGACGTAGAAGTAGTAGTAGTAGTAGCAGTAGTAGCAGTAGTAGCAGTAGTAGCAGTAGTAGTAGTAGTCGTAGTAGTGGTGGTGTAGAAGCTCAAGACCAACCTAGTGACCTAGTGCACCTTCGAGCCCTCACAACCCAGCGGTGCGAAGCCTGAGTCCGCGCATGACATCTTCCGAGCCGATGACCTAGCTTGAACGCACCGTTCTAGGGTTTGGGGTTTCGGGTTAGCGAGGATATATGAAGGGTTGAAGCTTTAGAGGGGTGCTATGACGGTTTAGCAGGCTTTCGCTGAAAGTCTAAGCTTCCAGTTTATGAATAGATGCACATCCGGACCATCCTATGCCTAAAAGATATGCATATAAACATGAGTCCGTACATGTACACGTGTGCGTTCTGGTGTGTATACTGTAATTACGTACACTTTTCGTTTGCCGGAAGTTTGGGTTTGGGTTCCGAATTTACAAGATTGCCGGCCAAGGGTCCCTGATGGTGACGCCTATATAGCTCTTGGTCCTTGGTATATGAGAGTTTCCGAAAATAGGGGACCCTAATATACTACCCTAAATAGTAGGATCCTTATTATAAGGACCCCAGATAAGGTACCCCTAATTTTCGGAAACCCCCCATATACTTTCTACAGGGAGCAACACACACGGCTTATCTCTGCTGAGCGGCTGGGTCTGAGAAATTTTTTTTTGGGGGGGGTTCAAGAAAATGAGGGACAAGAAGACGAAGACTCTGGGTTTAGGGTTTAGGGTTTATAGTAGGATCTTTTGCAGAAACACCGCAGCTGCTTCCCTTAATAGCTTTTCAAACCCATCCAAAAGAAGATGGATCTTATCACCGCGTCCAAAACCACGAAAGCCGGAGACATGTAGCCTTGAAACTCCAGAATTCCGCGAAACGCCCAGTATACCATTTATGCAAGTAAGGAACCCCAAAAACAGTATTGGTAGTTATCAAGGCCCCCCTTATTAGCCTTGTAACTCCAGAATTCCGCGAAATCGGCTGGGGCCCCTACAATGCTTTGCTCCATCGGCTGCTGCACCTGCACGCATCATCTAACGTTCTTAGGGTTTAGGGTAGGGGTTTAGGGTTTGGGGTTTGAGCGTTTAGGGTTTAGGGTTTCATCCAACGTTTTGGGATCCAAGGATAGAGTTCCAGGCGACTCCAAATGCCCCTAATTCAGGAATAGACCTTACGTCGTTTAGGGATGTCACTGTAGCTGAACGTGCATTCAATAACATTCATGCAATCCCTGTAAGCCTTGTAATCTACTACTCATTGTTTCGACCGTTCCATTACCCTAAACACAACGGTTCAGGTTCTTGAGGACATTGCCACCACCTATACAGCTAAATCCTTCCTAGATTAACCAAGGTAGTGTGCAAAGCGAAGCATCCCAACTTTTGGGTGCAAATCCTCACAAGGCACGTTGGTTACTCCAGATAAAATCAACTCCGCGTTGAATTGTACCCTGTTCATAATTTGGGTTGAGGACTAAGTGACTTAGACGCTAAATTGTTGGGCCCATGCCGACAGAGGTGCAATTGTGCTCTTTCTTGCGGATGGCACTCAACTTTGTGATGGTCTTGACGTCAGGCCTTGACAGGCCGACAGCTTCGTGCACCTTCATCCGCCCCACCGCGGACCACTCAAAGCCCTGCTCCAACTGAGCATTGTTGGGCTCGCTGCCAGTGAACTGCACTGCGATATCATACTCCAAGTGCTCCCATTCCCTCAGGCAGCCTTCGCTTGCGCCCCTTGGCTTCACTTCTCAGGCCGTCATCGCCCTGCAGGAGCCCGCAAACACACCGTTATCGATGCCTCCTGCACGGTTGAGGGTCTAACGTGATTGAGCAGATCTGAAGCCCCGAACCCGGCTACATTCCCGGAAATAGTAGTTTATTGGAGCCACAGGTATAGACCCTAACCCTCTCAGGGACTTCAAAAACCATAATTGAGGACCAAATTCTAAATATTTTCCTCAATTGACGGGTTTTGGAGTTTCTGGGCTAAAGACCCAAACCAGCCATGACCCCCTTCGCAGGTCTGTGGAGCCTCGCGCTGCTCAAGTTGCCGCTCGGCCTCCTTGGTGTAGGAACTTTCGAAAGAAGCTGGGGGAATGAGGGGTAGAGTTTAAGCTGGGGGTATTCGGTATAGTATATCGTTAGTTGGGGTTTAGAGTCAGGGTCTAGTGTTCAGGGCTTACCTAAACCTCCCAACTACTGTCTTTACAGTCTAAATACAAAATTATGAAGGACCATATGGGCTCGATTAACGGGTACTTGGGAAGTCCTGGCAGGGGTTGAAGGCTTTTCTGGGGGTGTATCTAGATGCTACAAAACCTACCTTAACCCTGAAGAACCTACCTTTTTAAGGACTTATATAAGGAAATCATAACAAGGAACCCTAAAAAGGTAGGTTCTTCAGGGTTAAGGTACACCTTAAACAATCAGGCGGTTTGTGGGAAACAGCTAGCGGTCAATGCTTTTAAGCTGACATTCAGTCATCTACTCTCTTCTTCAACAACCGGGCCCCGAAAAGTTCAAACTTTCTCAGATAGAGCCAATATATAAGAACAAAAAGTTTAAAGTTCTCCCATTCGCTATCTAAGTCTACCAAGTCATCTAGGGGTTCCTTTAAGGGATCTAAAAGGTAAGTTCCTTCAAGGTTCTATAAGGGTTCCTTGAAGGGGGGTTCCAACAGGATTCCTTTAAGGTTCCATAAGGATTCCTTTAGTTATAATGACCTCGATTTGGCCTACCCTTACTTCCCCAGTAAGCCACAGAAACAAAAGGTTATGCTTTCAGACTACTAAACAAAAGGAATCCCACAAAAGCAAAAAAGGGTCCATGTACCCAACTAGTATATCCTTTGACCTTTATGTAGTCCCCATGTAGGCACTGGGGCCAGTGTATTTACTGTTGGGGTACATGGACCCTTTGGGTAAGCGCCTTGCCTGTAGCTGCGTCTCTTTGCCATCGAGCTCATACTCGAGGCACATAACCTGCACATGGTTGGGGGTTTAAGGTTTGTTCGGGTCGAGGGGTTGTTGTAGGGTTTAGGGGCTTAGCTAGGAGACTTGTTTAGGTATACTTTGGATTTGGGTTGAGAGAGTTTAGGTTTCACGAGCTTTGTGGATGCCGGGTTGGGGAACTTTGAGGGGGCGGCTCGGGGGTTCGGATTCCTTGTTCGAACCTGGCCCCAGCACCTACTTAAAGGATCATGGGACTTAGTAACAATAGGGTTATTACTGGGGTAACTCTACTTATAATTACTTACTTATAACCCCATGCTCACTAAGTCCCATGACCCTCCAAGTACACAGGGTGAGGCTGCTGCAGTAGCCGCAAGCTTCCGTGCGGAGATGGGCGTGACATACGACCGATACGCCGCTCAATGCCACCGCTGGACGCTCAGTGCTTGATGCTCTGGTCTGAACATTTTCATGTAGAAAGGGTTGTGGGTCGGGTTGTGAGGTAATCAGTCTTGGCTATTCCAACGCCTGTCTTAGCCCAGACCCTAAAACCTGTATTGTTTGGCTAATGTAGGAACCTGATTAAGAAACCCTGGGCCCACAATCCCAAAATAGTAGGGTGCATATAAGGAACCCTAATAAAGGCGCAAGGTTTCTTAATCAGGTTCCTACATTATCATGTTGGTCTCACACATGGGAGTTTCCGAAAATAGGGGATCCTAACATACTACCTTAAATGGTGGGATCCTTACTATAAGGACCCCCAAATAAGGTGCCCCCTAATTTTCGGAAACCCTAAACCCTTTATAGAACCCTTCTAGATCCCTTTAAGGAACCCCTAATTTTCGGAAACTCCCACATCGTGAACGCTTTGCCGACTTCTGCTCGCTTCATCATCTTTGGGAAATTTGGTTCGAGCATGGTTTCAGGACTGCTAGCGGTTTAGGGTTTAGGGTTTAGGGCTAGGCCCTGCTCAGGCATCGGACGCGACCCGGTTGCTTAGGGCTTATAGGGTTTAAGGGGTTAGGGTCTAGGGATGTTTAGGAGATAACAAGAGTCACCACTGGACCCTGAAAACAAGGAGATGGCCCTGCAAAATGCATAGATGTCTCTTTCTCCCAAGGTACGTTGCATTTCTTTAGGTAAGGGCTGAGAACAACCCCACATGCAGCAGTCAGTTGACCGTGGAAATCCGTTTGTCCCAAACCGAGTATGTGAAGCCATGCTAGTGTTCGGCGTGTAACCGAGAATATCTTGCAAGCTCTATTTGGTTCAGCGTGTAGGCTCTGACTCCAAGACCGGAAACCCGAATCACAACAGTGTTATCGTTGTGTGAAACATGCTGGGACATCTCGGGGCTACAGCCGGCATTGCCAGCTGATCCTCTTCGCGATTGCGGCATGTGATTCTATTTCGTGCGTGCTATTGATCGTGCATCGTGATGAAGGTCGCCATAGTCCTGCTTCGATGCTGCTTATTAGTGCAGCCCTCTCTCTCCCTCTCTGTCTCTCTCCCTCTCTGTCTCTCTCTCTCTCTCTCTCTCTCTCCCCCTCCCTTCTGACTGTGGAAGTGGGCGCGCTTGCATTGCTGGTGTTTTGTTCCCTACTGTTGGCTCTTGCTGATGCTGATGTTGATGTTGATATCGCCGTTGTTGCTTGTTCGGCTGGTGCTCCAGCTGTCAACATGTTGGACAGTTCAAGCTTCTGCCTGGTGGATTGCTTGAACGGTTGTTGGATCCAGTAGGGCGATGTGTAAGTGATCCCCCAGACCCTAAACCCTAAACCACTACTTAGAAGCCCAATGGTCCAATGGTAATCTACGTACGTGTAACTAGAGTTTACAAATGCTTGCAACATCTTGAAACTGCTGCACTCGAATCCGACAACCTGCACGCTGAAGACTGAACCCTAAACAAACCCTAAGCCCTAAAAACCCAAACCCTACACCCCTAAACCCTTAACCCTAAACCCCAAAACCCTGAACCTCAAAGTGCCTGCTGCTGTGTGGCTTCGCGCTTCATCCGCTCCTGCGCCAGCTGCTTCTCCGCATCCTGACCAGGAGCCCACGGTTTGGGGTTTATGGGTCTACGGATTTAGGATTTAGGGTTTAGGGGTTTAGGGTTTCGGGGTTTAGGGGTTTAGGGTTTAGGGGTTTAGGGGTTTAGGGTTTAGGGGTTTAGGGTTTAGGGGTTTAGGGGTTTAACGTGTAGGGTTTAGCGGTGTAGGGGCTCAAGGCCTTATGGTGGGGACAAGGGACACATGGGTGGCCCTATCTGTGTGTCTCTCTCACTGATCTTTCCATATCCTGTATGGCAAGAGACAGGTTGTATAGACAAGTGTGAATAGCATGCTTGTAACTATAAAGCTACATACCTACATGCATGCATATACATATACAAGCCGATGCAAATTAAATACGTATTTACACTCTGCATACATATGTGTATGTACACACACACACACACGCACACACACACACATGTATCCACATTCCGAACCCTACTTGCAAAAAACAACCAAAAGAACAAGAGGGAGTCTGGGTCTCCGGTGGCAGAAGTGCAAGTTTTGACCAAACCCTTAAAGTGGCAAGTGGAACATTAAAGTGTTTGAGTGGGTAAATTTTGATACAGGGGCATAGAAACGGAAATTTAAAGGGCATGCGTGTGTAGAACCTTTCCAGAACCCTGCTGAAGTCTAAAAGCTATACGGGTAGTTTGTTTTAAGCGCCTCCACAAGAACCCAGTCGTTGCCTTACGATATATGGAAGTTTTAGTACATACCACGCCTTGAAACTTCACCCTAAATGGGGACATGTGTGGTACCGGGGCCGCTAAGTCAGGCAGCCATAAACTTTTACGAACCCCAATACTATGATCTCCCCAGTACTGCTAGTAAAGCTTGGTCACGCTGTCATGAGCCTTTGTAAGGGTCAGAATGTTTGATCCCTACGTTACATGGAACCTTATGCCCAATCACCCGACTATCCCTACTGCTCGAATGCGACCTTCAGGGATCCTGTTAGAACCACCTACATGCTACGGTCACTGGGGCGGCTCAATATGAACGCACCTATGCAGGATCCCTCGCTTGGTAGCACCTTTTGCAACCAGTATGAAACCCCTACAAGGACCAGTTGGGACGGGAAACGAAACCCGTAGCACCCGCGTGGCCTAATCCGGCAACCCCAACCTGAAGCTGTAGAACCTAAACCCGTTGCAAAAAACATGAAAGAAATCTCGCTCTCTCGCAATATGACAGAAAGTACAAGAAGCCAGTGTAAAAACTTTGATAGAAACATCGCCTACTCTCTCTCTCTCTATCTCTATCTCTATCTCTCTCTCTCTCTCTCTCTCTGTCTCTCTCTAGCTGAAAGTACATATGTGTGTATGTGAATGAACGTCTAAATCAGCAAGTAAACAAACAAATTCATATAATCTATGAAGAATATGAATACAGCTGCTAAAGCAAAACCCACAAATAAAAGCATACATATGCATACACCTGTCAGGGTACGTGCACATAGTAATAGTACCAGATATGAATGCAAATGAGGTTGTAAATAAGCATAGCCTCGATAATAAGTTTTATGTCTGTATGTTTATATACATATGTAGATATAAATATATGTAGACAGGTATACGTATACATACATACATCTCTACAATCATTCATTCATTAATTCATGCATTCATCCACCCTTTCATCCATTGAGCCGTTCATCCTCTCATCCTGTCATCCATCCATCCATCCATCCATCTGTTCATTCATTCATTCGTTCATTCATTCATTCGCTCATTCATTCATTAATTCACTCATTCATTCATTCACTCATTCATTCAGTCATTTCATTCTTTCATTCATTCATTCATTAACTCACTCATGCAATCATTCATTCAATCAATCATACCCTCATACATTCATACGTTGGTACATTCATACATTCATGTTCATACATACGTTCGTATATTCATACACTCATACATAGATACATACATACATTCATTCATTCATGTCCATACACACATTCATACACTCATACATACATCCATGCATACATACATACATCCATGCATACAGTCATACCTTCATGCATGCATACATACACAGAAACATGTACATGTGCATGTACATATTGTTGAAGCTTACAATATTGAATCCTACCGGGTTTAGGATTTAGGGTTTAGGGTAATTGTTGAAGCGAACAATCGGAGGCTACCTTCCGGGTCCTGGCGAAGCCTCCGCTCGACGGCCAGGCGGTCTTCTAAGGTCGTCAAGTCTTCCTCCAAGGGACTTACCCTCTGAGGGTCCAAAGGACCCAAAAAGTAAGGTGCTTGGGTTTAGGATAGTAGTAAAGTAGCTCAATATTTAAGAGAGTATATGATTATTAGGTACTTGGACCTTTAGGGTTAGGGTTTGGGATTCCTTTGTGGATTCCTTCGGGGGTTCTTCAGGCCGTGCTCTTAGTAGGTCTGCTCGACCTAAACCCTATACCCTAAACCACATGTCGTCGCACAGCAGCTTCAGCAGGGCTTTGCCATGGAGATTCATCTGGTCTGGCTGCGGCAAACAGATGTAAGCCAACCCATGTTCCAATTGGAATCAGCATACACCTGAATCATCAACCCTAAGCCCAGTGGCACCATTTTCAAACGATTGATCAGCATACCCTTGAATCATAAACCCTAAGCCCAGTGACATAATTTTGTAACCGTTGAACAAACCAGGAGAAACCTCTTTGACAACAGCAGAACTGACTCTGCATCCGAGGTAAACCGCTGTTAAACTCCAAAGCCCCATCCGTAAACCCCAAGCACCAAGACCCTCAAAAACAAAGAAACCCTAAAACCCGACACCCTAAACCCTAAAACCCCAAAGTGCTTAACCTGAAACTCTCCCTTAGCATGCCACCTTTCCAAAACAAGCTCCTAACCTCCTAACCGTATGTAACTCTTGAAACCCAAGGGGGTCCACATATACTCCTGTTATTGGAATATACCTTAAATCATATTAGGGATCCTACTATGATTAAAGGTATATTCCTAAGTTAAGGGACATTGGAGTCTCTGGGCTTCGGGTGCATGGCTAAGGCTTTTGGGTGTTTTAGGCTTTTGCTTTCGACAAAACAAGCGAACACCGCCCCAGACTGTGTGTGTTTTCGGAATTAGTCCCTCCCCAAAACCCTAAACCCAAAGCACTAAACCCAAAACACTAATACCATGACCATGATCCAGAATAGCAATATCTATGGACCCTCTGGGAAAAAAACAAGTAGACATACCCCTATGGTACCTAGGTACCGAGAGCCTCCAACACCCCTTCATCAAGCAACATCCCTTAAACTACCCTAAACCCCAAGACCCCTAGACCCCCTTAAAGGAACACTTGAAGGGACCCTAAACCCAGACCTTCCAAAAACTCCTTTAATTTAGGAATATACCTTAAACTACCGTAGGAACCCTTATATGTTTAAGGTATAATCCTTGTTTGAAGAGTTTTGGAGTCTCTAAACCCCCAAACCCCTGAACCCTAAACTCCTCAACCCTAAACCCTAAGGCTCCCTAAGTAACTACACCCCTCAACTACCCTCTAATATACCCAAAATACCCACTATTCAGGGCCATAAGGGCTCTATTAAGGGGCGCTTGGGAGGTCCTGGTAATTAAGCAAACCCTAAACCCTAAACCCTAAGGGTCCCTAAGTAAAACCTTTGCAACACCACGCTAAACCCTAAACCCTACCTTAACCCCAAATAACCCACCTTTTTAAGGACTTATATAGGGAAATTATAATAAGGAACCCAAAAAAAGTAGGTTATTTGGGGTCCAGGTAAGGTCCCTAAGTAAAGCCCTTGCAAGGCCTTCGACCCGGCCTTCGCCGCGCTCTTCACCGGGCCTCGGCTGCGTAGCAGCTCGATACGGCGCAGGGCCTCACGGATGGCTCTCCCTTAGTATAGGGGTTCCAAACTAGGGTTCCTTAAAAGGTTCCCGTTCCTTAAAGGGTTCCCCAAAGGGATCTACAAGGGCTCTATAAATGGGGGGGGCGGGGGTATGGGACTCCTCTCAGAGATGCCGGAAAACCCTACCTTTTAAGGGTTCCTCATGATGGCCTCTAGTGGGCGCTAGCTTGTCAGGGTTTGTGTTAGGATGTTTTAGGGTTAGGGTTTGGGGCTTAATTAACAGGTCTTGGGGCTTCGAGGCTTAATTAGGGGTTTTAGGGGTTTAGGGGTCTTGGGTTTTCAAGCATGCGGGGTAAACTCGCTTTGTTCGGGTTTCGGGTTTTAGGACGTTGAGGGTGTGGGGCCAGGGGTTCAGGAGCACAGGGTGGGTTTTTATAGACGGTTGTAGGGGGGTGTAGGGATTTTCAGGGGTTGCTAATACACATGCCGAACCCTAAACCCCAAACCGGAGCCATCAGTAAATGCGATCTCTGCGACCTGTTCGGTAGTTGTAGGTCTCGTGCTCCCATCCGGCCAGGTACCACTGCACATGCGACGAATCCATCAAGGTGAAGCCGTGGAGGTTGCCATGCGAGGGCAGCATGTAAATAGCCGAAGTGGGCTGAATGTACCTTTCGGTCATTGCGGCGAATACCGCCCACTGGTACTGATCCACGCGATCCCACTCAGAGCGGCGAGCAAGAGCTGGGTCGATAACATTTCCAGCTGTATCAAGGCCCAGAGTAAATCCTGGATGCAAAAGTCCACGAAAAATCTCGGAGTTTCAGGGCTGTGCTGAACCTGAGGGCTTACGGTTAGGCTTCAAGAGTTCTACGGCCTTAAATTGTGCAGAGGGTTCAATTGCTTAACATTGAAGCTCCAGATTTAGTTACAAGGGCATAACCCTAAACCCTAAACCCCTAAACCCGGCATAAGGGACGGGCACGGCGCAGAGCTGGTGTGTTTTGTGAGGGTGCGAGCGGATTAGATGTTCTAACTTCTCTAACTCTCTGAGCAACGCCCATCCTACTATTGATGGTATAAATCCTGCATTACCCATAATAAAGGAATATACCATAATTCCCATAGCTTAGGGTGCTGAAGGTAATGCAGGAGTTATATCATCAACCTCTCAACCCTAAACCCTAAACCCTTAACCCTAAACCCTCGACCCTTAACCCTAAACCCTAAACCCAACTATATCGCCAACCGTATCTCTGGTCCTAAACCCAACACTGTGCCCTGAGACCTAAGCACAGAACAACAGTTAAACTGCTCCCGGCCCGGCTTTGTCCTGGGGCTGCAAAAAGCCCAAACCCTGGGCATCAAAATAGCCCAAAAGCCTTATACAGTGTGGTCTTTGGGCCCAAAAGCCTTAATATATGAGTCCTTAGATCCCTAAGGAAAGTAGGTAGTATCTATAGACTTTAGGCCCCAAAGTAAGTACTATTTGTATAATTGGAGCCCTAGAAATACACTTTGGCCTTAAAGTAGTCCCTGTTTAGGTACTCTACCTGTAGGCCCATACCCTACACTTTCTTAGAGTATCTACTTTTGTATATAGCAGATCCTAACCATAGAATTAGGTATCCAAAAAAAGGGGCCTCTAGGTAGGGCCGAAGTATCTATTGTTTGGGCGCATGGACCCCCAGGCAGTCCTAGAGATCCCGGTGTAGATCGAATTTTGAGAGGAGGGTCGGTGCTTTAGGGTCTACTTAGAGGACTTAGTAAGTATGGTTATAAGTTACAAGTACCTTAATTGGGGTTATAAGTGATTATAAGTATAGTTACCCTAGTAATAGCCCTAGTTTCTAATTAAGTCCTATGATCCTTTAAGACTCATATAGCATACGCATGGGCGTAGGCCCCTTTTTGGGTACTTTAGCGCCAAAGTATGTACCATATGGGTACAATTCAATTCCATGCCATTGCCACTTAGGGTACATGCGCCAAGGGCCATAAGCGCAACTCATGTTTGATCACACGTATAAGAAGTGCTAATGCACAATTCCTCGCTTTTGGAGGTCCCAGGTTCAGAGCTACCTACGTCTATGTAATGCTTTGAACATCCTCATGGAGCCATCATGCTTGGAGGACCATGGGACTGTATGGTTATAAGTGTCTCAAATCGGGTTTTTAAGTACGCAAAAGCTTATAAGCAATACCCTGAAAATACTACGTTAGGTTCCATGAGCCTTGAAGTAACCCTGCCCTTATGGACCCCTTTCAAACAAATCCTTTTACTTACAGGCGCCCTTTAAGGAACCCTAATTCCGGAGTCCCGTGGTCCTTTAAGTGAGGTGTCCTACGCTGTGAAGAAGAACAACAGGCGAAGCCATGACAGCTGTGCCCGCTGTCTAACAGGCAGCCTTGATTCATGGTTCAGGTACCCGCCCCCAAACGGGCCAAAGTCCTGTAACAAAGAGTACCCGGAACGTGAGTGAATGTATTGGGCCAAGCAACTAATTACAATCAAAGTGCAGGACTCTCGGATTCTAGATTGCTAGACCCTTAGGGCTTTGGAGATTCCCTGCGGACGACTTGGACTCTAAACGACTCTAACGCAAAGCTGTACTCTATGCGGAACCCTGAACTGTGCCCCAAACTCTAAACCCTATTCGACCCTGACCCTGAACCATTCATCGTGCCCTGAACCCTAAGCCTCTACTACCGCTACCCTAAACCCTGCACGGTGCCATGCACCCTAAACCCACACTACCATGAACATTAACCCCAGAGGGTCCATATACACTACTAGTATGGAATTAGGCCCCAGAAGACCATCCCCATTATGGTTTTGGGGGCCTAATTCCATAATAGTAGTGTATATGGAGCCGCTGGGAACCCTGCCCTAAACGTAATCCAGCCTCCGTCTGGGCCTCGTCGTCTGCACGTGTCCAGCACGCGATGGGGCCTCCCACGGGTGAATAACTAGAGCGGGGTTTTGGGATATGGGTGGTTGTCAGAATTAGGGTCCCTTTTTGGGTCCTTAATATAGTACGGCACCTATTATTTAGGGTACCCAAACAGGGGCTCTAATTTTGACAACCACCCATATATTGTACTGAAATTAGACTACGGAGCATTACGGAACAGTTTCGGGGGTTGTAACGGGAAAGCTGTGGTGTAGTCACTATGCATTACAGCATACAAAGAGCCCGAAGGAACAATGCTGGTAATGTGGACATTCCTCAGACAAGGTGACTCTTAGGGGCTTTGGGAGCGCAAGCTTGGAGTTTACGGTTGCATGTGTGGGTGTCATGTTTCCGGGCTTATGGTTTTAAGCTGGTTTTAAGCTTTAGGGGCTGCGGATCTGATAATGCTATATCAAGCTGCATGTTGCAGGTGTTGAAGTTTTAGCTGTAGGACTGGGGGACTGAAAATGGCACAGGGTTTTGTCTCCCTAAACCGAACCCCCCAAACCCTATACCCGAAACTGTGGCACAGAGTAAGGGTAAAGCGTCTGTCAGAGTGTCTTTGTTCATGGTTGAGAGACGGGGAAGGCCTAAAGCTCAATACAGGGGCATGAATAATTGGTAGGAGGTTCCTTATAATTTTAATTCGTGTTATAAGGGCTGTATAACACTGTACATTAGGATACGGTTTTGGGATGTTTTGGGGCAGAACTGTATAGCAACTGTTCTCCGGATCCCCACTTGTGGGGAGAATTGGTTGTTTGCCCATAAATTCAGGGTGCGAGTTCCATGCCGGTCTCTGGGGTGCAGCGACATGTTAATTGGCTACAGTCCAAGTTTCTTGTATTGCTTTGTGTTATGCGTATCTATGATGCTTTGGGTGGATGTCCTTGTTTGGGGTGTATGAGGTGTGTTCAGGCGCTTTCGGTTTTTTGCGGTCGCGCATTCTGCCAATGCGCATACAGACATTCATGTTCGTGCGGTCGGAAAGATAGAGATTTGTTGTTGGACGCAGTGAGGTTTGATTGCATGTTGGAGGTCACATCGCTGCTTGCATTTCGACGTCGCCCCCAACACCAAAATGATGTAACTCGAGCTGCTGCATGCAAAGAGCACATCAGAGATGTGTTGGGTAGGCTTTTGAAGGTTTGAAAGCATCTGTCGTGTTGTTCCACCCCTTGTAGCTACTGCCTTCACCCAGATGTTCATTCGGTATGAAAGAGGTACCTCACCATCATCGTTCCCGTCCAAACCAACATCTTCTCATGAATCTGGCCACCGGCTTCCAATGTGATTTACACGGCTCATGCAAAGATACATATGCAAGCACTGCAGTACTTCATGTACAAGGCAGCTTACGCTGGACTTTGCAGCATGCTGATGTGACGTGCGACCGTGCGAAGCAGATATCACATGACTCTACGACCCAAAAACGCTTCCAACCTACTCTTGCGAACCTTGCACATCGCAACAAGTTGAGATGTGGACTGTGTAGAGCATCCGTGATGTCTACTTAGCACCCATCAGCTTCTGGAAGGGATGTGTAGACTCCGATGCAGGCATAGCAGAACCAACGCGAAGTCCACTGCCAACACCAGGGCCTATTGCAGACGCATATGTGCACTGAATATGAAGTCGGAAGCGCAGGCTATAGAAAGTTCTTCTTGTAGAGAATTGCCACAAAACAGACAGAAGGCAAAGGCGGGAACGGGGCAACAAGCGTAGATGCCATGCGGCGCAGTTGCAGAAACGAAGCACGAAAGTTTTAAACGATCATCTTTCCCCTCTTGTATGGCGCTTGCTTGTAAACCGCTCCTGACACGAAAGAACATGGAGCACATGGCTTTGATAATTATGAAACCAATGCACCCCATGATTGTGATCATGATGATGATGTTGCTTCTGCGGATGACGAGGAAGAAGAAGAACATTATGACGTTGATGAAGGTCGACGTGAGTATGGAGCATGACAAATAGTAATAGCAACAATAACAACAATAACATTGACAATAATGATAGTGACTAAGATTGTTACAACAACAATGATATTACCAGTATTACGAATAGCAATAATACGAATAGCGACAATACGAATTGCCATAATCATCATCATCATGATCAGCAGCATGATGGTGATGACGATGATGCTGACGAGGAGGATGATAATGATGAAGAGGATGATAATGATGGCGATGATGATTGTAATGATGATGATGATGATGTTGCTGTTGCTGTTGATGACTTCGGTGATGATGATGATGATATGGTGATGATGGTGATGATGACGGCAATGGTGATGAACACCTCACCCGACCGTGCTGCCCGAGCACACAATATCGAAAGCAATGAATGCTGTCACTTCTGTAAAAATACCTTCAGCACTGCCACAGGATTTGTAGCTTGAAGCTTTAAGATGATGCAAGAGATCACCCTTACACACAGGCAAGGAAGTACATGCAGAGCACACAAAACTCCCTGAACATAACCCACCCTTAGGCATTCACCCTTGACTTTAGGCCCCATACACCCAACAGTGTAAGCCCCCATATAGGATATACTGGCTCTTCCTGCCAGAGTCTAAAACAACCTACACTACTGGATGCCTGAACTCTAGAAAAAAACAACATACCTACTTGAAACATTCTTTGGGCGCTGAGACCACCCTACAGAGACGTGTAATATGCATAAAACAAAAGACATAAAGCCCTCTAAAATCTGGCCTTCATGCAACCACTCAAAGTTTGCAAAGAAAAGACAGTGCATCCCCACGATTCTTGCCCTAGGGGTCCTAGGTACTCGGGTCTAAGATTCTAGTTGTGTGCGCTGGGTTGGACTGCTAGGGTTCGGAAGAAGTTCGACTATTTGGCAAACCCTGAACCCTAAACCCTAAACCGTGGGTTTAGGGTTTAGGGCAAGGCACCCCGAAATAAGTTGCGATGTCGTTAGTAGCTGCGAGACACTTATTGTGCAGCAACCTGCCAGCTGCCATAGCATCGATGGACGAGAATCTGCATTGCTGCACGTGCCCCGAACTTGGCAGACACTGTACACTCCATATTGTGGATAATGCGCGATGCTGTCCATCAGCCGTATCGTTCGGAATGCCCGGCAGCCGTAAACGCCTGAACTCTTGATGCATACAATTATCTCTAAGGGTCCATGTAAATACCAAAGTATCTGCCTATATAGGGACCATTTTCATGCCAATGTTGTACTGTCTTGGCACATGGACCCTAAGGGTATGAGGATGTCAAAATTACAAGCTGCTAGGCTGCCTAGGGTTTGGAGCTACAGGTACGGGTATTCCGAATACATGGGTTGTCTGTGTTGTGTGGTTTGCTTCGTATCCCTGAAATCTGCGAGTCCACTACCTTTGACCCACCAGTCGCAAGACCCACAATGAATCCTGACTTAAGCCAGACCCTAACCCCAAATAACCTACCGTCTTAAGGACTCAACCAGGAAATCATAATAAAGAATCCTAAAAGGTTCATTAGGGTCCAGGGACTCTTCGAAGCAGAAAGAAACCTTGGAGCCACGGGCGGCAGCCTTCTGCAGACGGGTTCACGGGAGGTGTGCGAATCTCGAGGAGATCGGTCTGTGCCGCTGCCTGGGTTCAGGGTCCCTGTAAGGGGTCTAAGGGTCTTGGGGTTTAGGGTTTTAGGGTTTTGGGTTTTGGGGTTGATGTTTGGGTTTTGGCGAAGCTGCAGGAGCCTTGAAAACCGCCTTAATTATTAGAACAGCTTGGAGGGGGGTGGAATAGTCATTGTATCGGGCCCATAAGGCTTTAAACCCTAAATCTAGAGGCCTTCTCAGGTCTAAGTTTTTAAGATGTAGACAGGGTCCATACCCGTGGCCCAAAATACCTGCCTTTTTATGGAGGGTATATAGATATATAACTATCATAAGGAGCCCCAAAAAGAAAAGGGAGGTTGTTTTCGGCTGCTGGTAAGGCTAAGGGTTTTGGACTTACGGATTTTTGCTTGCAGACTAGAACCTGATTCACCCTAGCCCGGAACCCTCAACCCTAAACCAATAAACCCTGCCTATAGTCTCCATTGTAGTTCCTTTTGTTGGTTTAACCAATTCTATATTAAGGATCCTAAAAGGTAACCCAAAAAAAGGAACTACAATGGAGACTACAGGTTGGATCTGTAAAGGGACTACCTGCTGAAAACATGATGGGCCCCGTAAATAGATTCCTGCAGAAGCCCGGTTTACCTTTACATGGGAACCCCTAGAGTGTATATGAAATCCTGCTATCCCCAACACCCGAAAATTTCCAGAGGCTTTGGAACGTTTATAGATGGACCCTCACAGAGCTGCTCATGAACTCCAGCTATCCCCAACATTCACCAGAAAATCCAAAACCCCTTCATCAAGCAATATACCTGAAACTATACAAGGAATCCTTGCATGCTGTAAGGTATGTATTCATTGCTTAGGAGCCCTACAAGCTGACAAAAAGCTGTTTAGAACCCGGCAGATACCAAGAAGGTTTTTCCTGTATTGAGACCGTTTGGATTCTTTTGGGAAGCCCGCTGTGCTCTTAGGATGCCTAGTAACCTAGGAATAAGAAGGGCTCCCCTTTTGGTATTGGGAAACTTTATAAGGAACCTGGGACTACAAAAAAGGGAAAAACCCCAAGGGTCCAAGTACCTAGTAATCATATAATCTCCAAAATCCGAACCTACATAACTACTATCCTAAAACCCAGTGCCCAGGGACTACGAAAAGGGAAAAAGAGCCCACTGGGAGGCCTGGCCCAGACGGGACGAGCAAAGGCCCTTCTAAAAGGAACCCTTAAGAGGTCCCTAATTAAACCCCTAAACCCTAAAATCTTGGAACCCTGAACCCCTGGAACCCTAAACCCCTAAACCCTTAAACCCCTAAACCCAAAACCCCTAAACCCTTAAACCCCAAAACCCCTAAATCCCTAAACCCTAAACCCCTAAACCCCACGAGTTATCGCCTCACTGGGCCCCGGATTCCACTTCCGTGGAGGCGGCTCCTCTCTTGCCCCAGGGTTTAGGGTCCCTTTAAGTTTAGGGTTTAGGGGTTTAGGGTTTAGGGTTTAGGGGTTTAGGGGTTTAGGGTTTAGGGTTTAGGGTGTTCCTTTCAGCGGGTCGGTTTAGGGTCCCTCTAAGTGTTCCTTTATTAAGGGGTTGTAGGGTCTTGGGGTTCAGGGTTTCCCAGACCATCCACAATGCCTCAATTTCAGGAATATAATTTTAAATTGAAATCATATTATTAGGGTTCTCATGATAGTTTAAGGTATATTCCTTAACTAAGGAATCCTAAGGAAGGTCTGGGTTTAGGGTCGCTCTAAGTGTTCTTTTACAGAGGGGGGGGGGGCTAAGGGTCTTGGGGTTTGGGGTTTTAGGGTTTTGGGGGGTTTCGCTGTCAGGGTTGATGGTCTGGGGTTTTTGGGTTTAGGGTTTCGGGGGTATCAAGCAATATACCTTAAATAACAGACTTACAGGGCTTAGTGGGGTTAGTTAGGGCTCATCAGCCATGCTCAATACACCCAAAACAAATGCCTCCGAAAATCCAACTAAATGCTATCGGCGGCAAAGACTTGGGCTGCGGCCAAAACCACCCCCGAGACCCCAAACACTGTAACCCAAAAGTCCTGCATTCCTACATCATAGCCCCTAAACCTTAAACCCTAAACCCTTAAGCATGCACACTTCCAACCCGCAACCCTAATCCTAAAGACCCCTTCCTTATATGAGGAATCTCCTTTAAATCCTTTTAGGGGCCCTATTCTATTTTAATGTAGATTCCTCAATGGACAAGGAATGTACCTAACATTGCTGGTAGGATCCCGAACCTGATCTAAGGTAGATTCCTTAATTAAGGGTTTTGGAGCCTCTGAAATACGCTTAAAGGAACCCTTATGGAACCTTAAAGGAATCCTGTTGGAACCCCCGTTCAAGGAACCCTTATAGAACCTTGAAGGAACTTACCTTTTAGATCCCTTAAAGGAACCCCTACAGAACCCTATCTGCAAACCGTGACCCCGAAACCTAAACCCTACATTATGGATCCCTTTAGAGGAATCCCTATAGAACCCTTAAGGGAATCCCTTTAGAGCCCTGCAGTACCCCTAAAAAGTAATCCTATTACAGAACCCTAATGATGGATCCCTTTAAAGGAATCCCTATAGAACCCTATAGTACCCCTAGCAGGAACCCTAACACCCTAAATGATGGATTCCTTTAAAGGAATCCCAATCCCAGAGGGTCCAAGTAGCCCATAATATAGGACTTGAGGGCCTTTTTAGATATCAAAAACCATAACAGGGAATAAAACCCTTAAGCCCTAAACCCTTACAGTCCCAGAAAGTTGGAGCATGGATTAAGGAGAATTAGTGCTAGGATTCCCTATACTTTACCTTAAGGCATGAGGATAATGATGTTCCAACTTTCTGGCTTCTACTATAAAGGAATTCCTACAGAACCCTCAAGCAGGGATTTTGGGAAAGTCTGGGAGGGCGCTCCTTCGGAAAGGCTCGACCAAGGAGCTCGAGGTTCGCCTCAGAGCTCCGTACTTCCAAGGTTTAGGGGTTTAGGGGTTTAGGCGTTTAGGGGTTTAGGAGTTTATAATTAGGGTTTAAGGTTTCGGGTTTAGGGGTTTAGGGGTTTCGGGTTTAAGGTTTAAGGTTTAAGGTTTCGGGTTTTAGGGGTTTAAGTTTTTTTTGGAGGGGGGGCGGTTTAGGGGTTTAGGGTTTAAGGTTTCGGGTTTAGGGGTTTAGGGTTTAGGCGTTTCGGATAGAGAGCTCGTTCAGGCAACTCGCAGGATTGCAGGGTAGTAACCCCAGGGGTCCATAGGACTCAATAATTCGGTACTCAGTTTTAGGATAGTAGGCCTGGGTGGGAAATTAGGGTTTAGGGACCCTAAACCCTAAACCCTAGAACCCTAGAACCCTAAAACCCTGAACCCTAAACCCTAAACCTTAAACCCTGAACCCTAGACCCTAGAACCCTAGAGCCCTAGAACCCTCAAACCCTGAAACCTAAACCCTGAACCCTAGACCCTAGAACCCTCAAGCCCTAGAACCCTGGAATCCAAGAACCCCAGAACCCTCAAACCCTAAACCCTGAAACCCCATACGGCAAACCCAAAGCCTTACACTGCTCTCTGTAAACAACTGGGTACACTGGAGGCCTGATACTTAAAGGATCATGGGACTTAGGAACTAGGGTAATTATGGCAACCATACTTATAATTACTTATAACCCCAATTGAGGTACTTATAACCATACTTACTAAGTCCCATGATCCTCCAAGTATGGTTAGGATTTTGGAGGTTATATGATTATTAAGTACTTGGACCCTTGGGGGTTTGTGTAGGGTTTAGGGTTCAGGGTTTGGGGTCCAAGGATATGTGTTGACGAGGGCCTTTTGGTGACTGCTTGCGCTAACACCAAGCCTATTAGGTAGGCATGAACGGCAACGGTTCCGGGTTTCGGGGTTTAGGGTTTTCTTTTTTTGCAGGGCCCAGGGTTTAGGGGTTTAGGGGGGTACGTGTTTAGGGGTTCAGGGATTGGCGGCACGGGTTTAAGGTATAGGGTTTATACGCACGCTGGTTTCTGGGTGAGAGACTGTGATTGTTCAGATTAGGAGATTTAGGGCAATAGGTTTGAGGCGACGGGCGGAGTCTTTGAGATGTACTCTTGGTTGGTTGGATTCTTAGGCTTCTTGGGGATAGGATCGCGGCTTTGAAGTGTGTGAGGCTTGGGGATTAACTTGATGCGACGCTCTCGGACTTTGGGTAGAATGAGGGTCTGTGATATGCCAAAGTGCTGTTCATAAGGACAACGACGGACTACTCTAACCAATTGTTCCAACCCGAAACCCCTATAAACCCTAAACCCTAAACCGCTAAACCCTAAACTCCTAAAACCCTACACCTGTTATGGGCAGCTGACCAAATCCCGGCACCTGCCCTGAGGACCCTCGACACTCCGATATAGTTGAATACAAACATATACGTGCATACATACATACATACATACATACATACATACAAACATACGTTACAGGCCTACATAAGTGCTACCCTAAATCCTCTATCCATCCCTAAACCCTCATCCTGATTTCCCAAACCCTGAATCCTCTGGACCCCCGGAAGTTCAACTTTCAGCCCTAACCCTCAGCCCTCACCTCTCGCCTATATTTCAAAATCCTATGAACATGTAGAAGTCTGTTAAAAAAAAACCCTATATATATAACACCCCGTAATGTAAATCCCTGTATTAACTAACGACAACGAAGGAAGAAAGTGGCACAAACACACACACACACGACAAAATACAACACAACCTTAAATCTCTCGCTCCCCTTGGAGACAGATGCCCGAGCCCCTGGCAGGCACCACGTCCGGGCCCGGGCCGCTTGGGAGGTTCGGCCCTGGGCCTCTTCATTGATGGCAAAGTATTGTGGGGGCCTGAATAATTAGAATAGGGTTCCTTTAAAGGGCTCTATAAGGGTTACTATAAGGGATCTATAGGGGTACTATAATACTGTAATATAGGGGCCTTGATAATTAAAATACGGTTTGGGGCACATTATACTATAGTTAGTTATAATAAGGAACTACGCAAATAGTATGCTTTGTAGGCTTTAGGGTGCTGCGGTGTCGGGCTTTTAGGGTTTAGGGCTTTAATGCTTTGCTAGGCTTTAGGGCTCTTCGGTTTCGGGCTTTAGGGTTTTTCTAGGTCCCTTAGCAGTTGGAATAAGTTTCCTTTGAGTGTTCTTTAAAGGGTTTCTGGAGATGTGTAGCAACAACTATACCCTAATGTTGCCCATACCCGAATAGCCGGGTTTTAGGTCCCAAAACACTATGCTATGAATGGCCCTCTTGAAACCTTTCTGGTTGGGTACTTTGACCATTTGGGATCGCACCTTTAATAACGAGAATCGCGCTTTGGGGTAGCTCATACATAAATGAATATAAAAACCAGTACGGACTGAGGGGATCCTATCGTTACTAATTCTTCCATCGCTGGATTACTGTCCAGGGTCTGGGTTTGGGGTTTGGGGATGATTAGGCTGGGTATTCATGAACAAGGAGGTGAAAAAAAGACTGCGACCCTTTCCGGTGCTATTTCAGACGAACAAACAAGCAACGACTACCCCACATAACATGAACATATGCTTGTAGTAACTAGTAGCTTCAGGCTTAGCCGAAGCACGACTAAGCCTCTGCAGGCGGCGCCTTTGAAGCACGGTAGGGTTTAGATCGGAGGGCCTGCGGTGGCCAGCTGGCTGCTGAAATCCCCGCTGCTTCGCCGTGAGGCCTCTTGAGGGTTTATGTCTTAGGGTTTAGGATTCTGGGCTTGTAGGGGTTATGCTTCAGGGTGTAGGGCGTCACTAGGATTCACTTAATGATTATGTTTCAGGGGCTACCTTGACTTCAAATACCATTTTGAAGACCTGTAGATGCCCGTAAAACGAACTCAAAATAAGGATCCCTGACAAGGTAGATTCTATAGGGTTCAGGTACACCCAGGGTTCAGCACCTTTGTAACTCGACTTGGGGCTCGCAGGTCCAACCAAGCCTATTGCAAACACACCTGGAAACAATTCTCAAAGCAAGACACAGCTTCGGCTTGAAGGTTGTCAGCCGCAGTGGCTTCCGCAGGATCAGCTTCAGCTTCAGCTTGACACAGGTCTCGGAAATGCATTTTGAATAGCCAAGCTTGGCAGCAACACAGGGCAGCGCATCATTGTGATTTTTCTCTTGTTGTTCGGCTGGAGCAACTGGTTCACTTTGTAGCCCCGGGCGACTGCCCAACCGTCGCTGCGCAACGCCAAAAATCCAAATGCTGTATATGGGGTTCCTCCAAGTCAACGCACTTGCAAACAAGACGCGCTGCCATGACCTCCTGAATTGCTTCCGCAGCTCTGAAGGCTTTCAGGGCTTCAAGCCCTGTCGTCTTCTCGTAACAAAAGCGTTTACGAGGAACCTCTTGTCTGAGCTTTCGGCTGCAAGCTTCTGTGCAAGGAGTCGCGCACCATCACTTAAGTTGCGTTTGCGAGCTTCAGCGAGCAGGCATTCCTGGGCTGTAGAGTCGACAGGAATCATGGGATCCCCGACAGAAAGTCCGTCGCCCACAGCCGGACAATCCAAGCCAAGTGAAACATGTGGTCGAATCAGGGTTTAGGGTGTTAGGGTTCCGGGACTTGGTGTTTCAGTTCCAATGATTCAATGCTGTGGCGCTTCGAACTATGTGACTTGCGCGGTCTTGCGCTCGAAAGCTGTCTCGATAGCTCCCTTCACATTCGAGCAGGTCAAAGCATATTGTCGAAGCTGTGAAACAACAACAAGATACATGCGGCCTCCCCCAAAACTCGACAAACCTTCATTCTTCGAGGAGTAAGATTGGAACGAAGGATCGTTGCTGGCGAGAACCTTAATCCTCAACTCTAAAACTCTAACCCTAACACAGGAGATTACTGGCTTGGAGGGTTTAGGGTTTTGGGGTTTGGGGTTTAGGATTTAAGGGTTTAGGGGTTTAGGGTTTAGGGTTCAGGAGTTTAGGAAAGTTTAGGGCTTAGTGTTGTAGTTTTGGGGCACCTAAAAATATTCATGAATAGGTACCTCTACAGGAACCAGTAGGGGAATTATGAAGCTTCCCAAAGTGCTACCTAGACTAGAGTCTTCGGTTGGTGACTTCGGGTTTGCCACCCAAGGACAGTCGAAAGGGCGAAAGCCCTAAAAAGGCATGCTACGGGTTTAAAGGAACCAATAATTACGGGCTCTACAATGATCTACAAGGGGCTTCTTTGGTTTTCCGGGGTCCAAAGGCTCCAACAATTAGAAACTTGGGTTAGGGACGGTAGTGTTGCAGGTGTCTGTTTTTGATGGGTGTAGGAACAGTAGGTACTTCGACCCTTTCGGTACGGGGCGAACGGTTGATGCACAGATTCTGCATTGCCCATAACCAGAAGTAACAGCACTTCAGGGCAGCCAGTGAAACAGATCCATTCCATGGCCCGGATAGTATTACAGAATTAGATTCCAGTTCCTGCTTGGGCGCAAGAACCCATGAACAAAAATCCAAAGTTACCACAT
The DNA here is from genome assembly GCA_003297005.1 of Symbiodinium sp. clade A Y106. Taxonomy (NCBI): domain Eukaryota; class Dinophyceae; order Suessiales; family Symbiodiniaceae; genus Symbiodinium; species Symbiodinium sp. clade A. The sequence continues at coordinate 46,156 of BGNK01000322.1, read as the reverse complement.
GCGTCGCGCATGGGGGAGGTCTTCAGGTGTGTTTGAGCCCTCACTATGCCCCATGTGCTAGAAGGGTCTTGGAGGAGTGTGGGGGGGGGGTGAGATGATCCTTTGAGTAGAGAACTGCAGAAATGCCAAGTCCTAGTGCCCCTTACTGTGCTCGACCCATTCTGGCCACAGTGGTATGAATATGTAGCACAGGGTTTGTGGAATCTAGTCTACTATACACTGATACCAATACCTAAAACCTCAAAAGAAAGTAAAATCATGGCCCAAAACCTGTAAAGGGCTATTCTTCTGCATACTTTTGGGATCCAGGTATGACCATTATTGTTGATTCATGAGGTCCCAGCTCCATAGCCCCCTTATCTCAGGAGTATCCCTGAAGCCTCGAATTAAAATGGGAAGCTCAATATCAGTTTGAAGTATATTCCTTAATTCGGGGGTTTGGGACTCGCTGGGGGGGCTACCGAGGTACTCTCTATAGACCTTAGACCCCAGTGTGGGTACTATTTGTATATTTGGAGTCTTAGCGCCCGAACGTCTGAATATCTGCTGCCTGTGGCTGCCCCTCATTCTTCAGAATTTTCGCCTGCTCCTCCCTCACCTGCCACATTCACTGAATGTTACCTGTAGTCTCCATTGTAGTTCCTTTTTTTGGGTTACCTTTTAGGATCCTTAATATAGAATTGGTTAAACCAAAAAAAGGAACTACAATGGAGACTATAGGTAGGGATCGGGAACTCCCGGACTTGGTCTTGCGGAGTCTTGCACCAGATCTTCCCTTGCCAAAGGCTCTATGCACGTATATTATAGCATATACTTGGGCCTCAAAGTGCCTATATAGTAACCTCTTTAATGGAGTCGCAGGAAAGTTGCAGACCACATATGATCTCCCGCAAAGCGATTGTAAAGGTAACGAAATTGAGTTTGTTCCGGATGTGCCATCTTTGACGTTCTGTGGCGAAGTACCGCAGAGGAGTGTAAATTATAACCACGCCCCCCGAATTCTTCGGAATCTGTATTTTCGTGGGTTTATGCGTGGGTGTTGTTCGTGGCTCCTAGATACTTCTCGTATGTATTTATCAGTCCCGAACCCTCAAGTTGTGGACACTCCGGAACCATCCTGAAAAACCAAAGTCACTCGCCCCTAGGCTCGAGAAACCCCAAGGCCCTAAGACTTGAAATGTTCAATCCCCGAAGCCTTACGTCCTGAAGCACTCAGCTCTCAATTTAAACTCTCCCCACCGCGCCCAAAATTGGCCCAAAACCCTAAACCCTAAACCCTACTACTGTAAGTTCTTAATTTTAAATTCTCCCCCAATCCCGAAACCTTAAACCCAAAGTATACTACTGTAAGTTCTCAATTTAAGCTCAGCTCTCCCCCAAAAACCCGAAACTTCCCCATCTCAGCTCGAGGTCGCTCAATTCTGAAGACCGAATCCCACGCCGTTTTAACTCCAAACCCCAAACCCAAAACCATCCCAAACCCTTTAAACCCCTAATCCCCTTCAACCCCTAAACCCCCAAAACCCCTAAACCCCTCAAACCCTTAAACCCTATAAACCCTCTAGAGCTCCCACCCCAAGAGGACGACCTGGGTGAGCAGCTTGTTGAGATCCTTGCTTCCCTTAGTTTTTTATACGGGCGTGGGCCTTAGCGGATCTGAGTTCAGGGTTTAGGGTTTGGGTTTACAGGGTTTAGGGTTCATAGGGTTTATATATACATAGGGTTTAGGTAGGGTTTAGGGCTTATAGGGTTTGGGTTTACAGGGTTTAAGGTTTATAGGGTTTAAGGTCTTTTCAAAGTTGACATGCTTTGTCTGAGTTTAGGGTTCAGGGCTTCGGCTTGAGGCTTTATGTGAGCTTCTAAGTGCTCTTGCACTGTCTGGGGTCTACGCATTGATATACACCTAAACTACCTGAACCCAACCCCAAACCTTGAAACCCTGGACCTTCCATGAACCCTGGCGTCACCAGAATCTTAGGCACCAACAGTGGCTGTCTCCTCTTCCTGGCGCTGTCGCAACACTTGGTCTAAGGTGCCTTGATACCTACAACGGAGTCTGCCGGGTACATTACAACATAATTATGACGATAAGGCATGCGAAGGAACAGTATTACTGAAGGCTTCAAAGCTACATGAGGGGACTCGCAAATTCAGGAGCTCCTTGCTGCGCGCTAAAGCCCAAACCTTAAAAGCGGGCTTAACGAGATTATGAATCAAACTTCAGCAACGATCTAAACCCTAAACCCTAAAAACGCAGACCCTAAACCCTAAAACCCTAAACCGTAAACTCGACGCTACCTAGAACCTGGCCAGATATGCCTTGAATACTGAATCCCAACTTGTCTTGTCAACTGCTAACGCCCGCGTATACCCCGAACTCGACACCCTTTCCAAGGACACCAGCACTTCGTTGAAAAGTAGGGATTGGTATGCGAGGTAACTATCGCTCCATTTACTCTGTTTTTTTTTAACACCCCTTTTGGTTGCTCCTTAAAAGAGTGGCATACTGCCATCATATTACCCTGGGCATCAAAATAGCCCAAAAGCCTTATATAGCATGGTCTTTGGGCCCAAAAGCCTTAATGTATGAGTCCTTAGATCCCTAGGGTTATGTACAGAAGGCGTACGTACTTGTAAAGCCTCGTCATGTCCGAAGTGCTCCATGCCCTGACACCGCAAGCAAGAAGCCTTGAAGCCCTAAAGCCCCACAACACCCCAAAAAGAACGAAATCCTAAACCCTCAACCCCTGTAGTATCCAAGCTTCTAGATTTAAACAAAACCCTAACCTACACCCTAACCCCTAAACCCCATAACCATAGACCCTAAACCTAAAGGGACCCAAACCTCAACCCAAAACTAAACTTTATAAGCCCTAAACCCTAAACTAAACCCTAAACCCTCAACTAAATCCTAGACCCTAACCCCTATAGATCCCTTTGAAGGACCCCTTGTAAATCTCTTTAAAGGAACCCTAAACCCTATAGATCCCTTTAAAGGACCCCTTGTAAATCTCTTTAAAGGAACCCTAAACCCTAAACACTTTAAAGGAACCCTACACCCTAAACCCCAAAACCCTAAACCCTAAACCCAAAAACCCTAAACCCAAAAACCCTAAACCCTTAACCCTTTAAAGGAACCCTAAACCCTAAACACTTTAAAGGAACCCTAAACCCTAAACACTTTAAAGGAACCCTAAACCCTAAACACTTTAAAGGAACCCTAAACCCTAAACACTTTAAAGGAACCCTAAACCCTAAACCCTTTAAAGGGACCCTAGAGGCCCCGAAGCCAAGAGCGGCCTCCGAGGGCGCCGAGCCCGAGACCGAAGGAACGGGACTCCGCTTGAGGATGTTCCGGAGCTCCTGCCTGGGCCCTTAAAGGGTTCCTTAAAGGGGATCTAGGGTTTAGGGTTTCGGATTTAGGGTTTTGGGGTTCTTGGGAAACCCTAGGGCTCTAAGGACTCATATATATAGAGTTCCTTTAAAGGGATCTATAGGGTTTAGGGCTCTAAGGACTCATATATTAAGGCTGTTGGGCCCAAAGACCATACTATATAAGGCTTTTGGGCTATTTCGTTCCCATACTATATAATGCTTTTAGGGATTTGGGGTCTAGAGCTCCTGTAAGGGGATTAAGGAATATACCTTAGGGTCCCTTAAAGGGTTCCTTAAGGGGGTACTATAAGGGTTACCATAAGGGTTTATGAGGATGCTCCGGAGCTCCTGCCTGGGAAAGGAGACGCCGGGGTTTAGGGTTCCTTTACGGGGGGCTCTAGGGGTTACTAGAATGGTTCCCATAGCCCATAAGGGTTTGAGGAGCTTCATGCGTTTAGGGCTTTGGGGTTTAGAGCTCCTGCCTGGGAAAGGAGAAGCCGGGGTTTAGGGTTCCTCTAAAGAGATCAAGAAGGGTTCCTTTCAAAGGAGTCTACAAGGCTTACGGGTTTTTGCCTGGGAAACCCAGAGACTCCCAAACCCCTTGATTAAGGAATATACCTTAGGGTCCCTTAAGGGGTTCGTTAAAGGGCATCTATAAGGGGATTAAGGACTCCACCTTAGGGTTCCTTAAAGGGTTCCCTAACGGAGTACTATAAGGGTTACCATAACGGTTTATGAGGATGTTCCGGAGCTCCTGCCTGGGAGAGGAGAAGCCGGGGTTTAGGGTTCCTTTAAAGCAATTTGTAAAGCCCTTTAAAGGGATCTATAAGGTTTTGGGGTTTAACTAGGGATTTTGGAGATTAGGGTTTAAGGTTCCTCTAAAGGGATCTGTAAAGGGATCTATGGGGTTTAGGGCTTTTGCTTTTAGGGTTTAGGGTTTAGAGCTCCTGCCTGGGAACAGTCTTTAGGGTTTAAGGTTTTTGGGTTTAGGGTATTGGGGGTTTAAGAGTTAGGCTATCTAGGTTTCAGGGTTTTGGTGGATGTTCCGGAGCTCCTGCCTGGGCAAGGAGAAGCGGGGGTTCCTGTAAAGGAGCCTGTAGGGAGTACTATAAGGGCTTATGGGCTGCTGGAAAAATCGGGTGGTTAATGTTTTTACATGTAGGGTTTCGGTGTTTAGGGATTTTGGGGGTTAGGGTTTTAGGGTTTCAGGGTTTAGAGCTCCTGTCTGGCAAACCTACCTTTGGTTAGTAGGGAATGGAAGAATGGTAGTAATAGTAGTTATAATTGTACCCCATTCCCCCATTCCCTACTAACCAAAGGTAAGAAAAGGAGAAGCCAGGGTGCAACTCGAAACAGAAAGGCCGGAGAGATGTCTCGCAGAAAGTCCCAAGGGCAGAAAGCTCAAGTCAGTAAAGGATATAGGGTTTAGGGGGTTTAGGGGTTTAGGGGTTTAGGGTTTAGGGTTTAGGGATGTCGTAGTAGCCAAGTGCGAACGTAGCAGGGTTTCAGATTTCAGGTTCCGACAACGCTTCATAGCAAAAGTTTAACCCTGCTATTCGGACCAATACAGTGCTTAACGACACAAGGCGCCAAATATGAAAGTCCGTAGCATCTTGAGGCCCGCATTCTAAACCCTAAACTCTAAACACTAGCTGAGGCTGTCTGGTTTTACAAGGCGTTCAGGATTTGGAATGGTTTGGACAAAAATGCTGCAAGTCGACTCACGGTTGAGAAAATCGCATGCTAGGGTTCGGGTCAGGGCTTTATAGCCCTAGGGATCTCAGGACTCATAAATTAAGGCTTTTGGGCCCAAAGACCATACTATATGAGGGTTTTGGGCTATTTATCCCCAGGGTTATAGGAGTGCGATCTAACAGATCAGTTGTTCAGGTCAGCTTTATCCCAATGATTGCCCCTCATGATCACTAAACAGTTGTAGCACTCTGTTACCACAAATCTTGGCAATGTACCGTAAACGAGTTCCCTGCGGGCCGTAATATTTAAGCTTAGGCTTTAAAAAATGGATGCTGGATCTCACGACGGGACACTCCAAGACGCCAAACCTTAAATGCATGTTACTCTGAACTCTGCGATGCAACCGGCTAATTATGCCTCAACAAGTTACACCCAGACGGAGTGACCCATGCACCTTTCAAAATCAAGATGAAGGTTTCCAAATGACAGACACCAACAATAAAGGAACTGTTTCCCTTGCAACTATAGTAGAACCTAGAAAGTTGGAACATGGCTTCAGGAGGATTCGTGCTAGGATCCCTTATACTTTACCTTAAGGGCATGAGGACAACTATGTTCCAACTTTCTGGCTTCTACTGTATATCTCTTATATACATGCAGGTTTGGGTTTCAGGGTCGATGCATGCCTCGTAAGACAAGCAGCAGTCCTTCAGACCCCCCAAACCCTCTCAGAAACCGTAAGCACCGAACATCCATGAGACGGGCACAGCGAAACCTCGAACCCCCAAACCAAAGCCGTCTCGTTTTTGCCACAAAGCCCAAAACAACAAAGCCCTAAAGCCTTAAACCCCAAGCCCTCAAAACAACAGCCGTAATCCTAAACCCTAAATCCTAAACCCTAAATCCTAAACCCTAAATCCTAAACCCTAAACCCTAAACCAAAAGCCCCAACGTCTGAGGCGGGCGGCAGCTGCCGATCTAATATCTGTGCCGCTGTCATGGGGTAGGCCCTGGTGAAACGGTGTAGGCTTTCTTCAAAGGTCCCATGAAAGGGCTCTAAACGGGGGGCTCTATACGGGTTTCGAAAACGGAAGATTATGGGGGGTTCAGGGCTGTTTTGATTTTTCTTTTCAGGGTTCCTGCAAGGGCTTCTGAAGGGGGTACTATGACAATGAGGGTTTAGGGTTTACGGTCGTAGGTTTTGGGGAGAATCCTAAAGGTTCTGGGGCAGGGGTTTTCGGGTGCTCCGCTTCTAGGCTCTAGGACCATCATGCTTCACAACGGTTTACTGCACGAGGATTTACAATGCTGCTCGGGAACATGAACTCAAATTATACACCGACAAAGTCCAGAGTAGGCTGCCCATAAGGAGAGCAGATAGAGGCCAATACGCACACACCGGGGTCCTTGAGTAGAAGTTCATCTATCTGATTATCCTCTACTTGGAGGTTATGGGTAGTCATAAGTGGGGTTAGAAGTCCAATAAGTCTAGGCTATAACTACAGTTATCCCAATTATAAGCCCTACAGACAACTACTCGGGAACCTCCAAACATCCGGGAGCTCTACAGAGGACAACCCTAATTGCGGGCGTGATGGCTCAGGGATTCATGTGTTTCGGACTTTTGTGTCCATATTGAATTTATCTTCCGCCTGGGTGCTTAGATCAGCGCACCCATCTTTGAAACGCCCTGAACGCTGAACTTTGAAGCACCGAGGGCCATATAGGGGCCTTGATAGTTTGAATAGGGCATTGGGGCATATGATATATTTGTTAACGTTTTAGATTGAGGGGTTTCATGTCTCAGGGTTCAGGGCTGGAGTCAGTGGGTGTGTAGGTGATTTGAGGCTTGGTGTCCAGAGCTTGCAGCCTGTTCTTCGTAGGTGGCTTCCTAGGGCCCGAAGCCCCTAAATTCAGTACACTACTAAACCCTACACCCTAAACCCCAGATCTAAATCTACTGGAAAGCGAGAAATGATCAGATCTTGAAATTGACGCATGGGTGTTGGACCTTGCAACCTCGAACCCTAAACCCTGAACCCTAAACCCTGGACCCTAAACCCTAAACCCTGAACCCTCAACCCTGAGACTCGACCTCCCTCACCGGAGCACTCTGTGCCCAGAATTCAGGGACCCTACGGCAATCGACCCCTTGGGGTGTAGGCCTAGGGCCCTAGGGATCTAAGGACTCATATAGGGTTCCTTTAAAGGGATCTATAAGGGGTCCTTTAAATTGATCCATATCTCCAACCCTCTCAAGATTTAACTAATTCCCCAAGCCCGAAAAGCGCTGATGGATTCTTAAGGCTCATCAACTCATCAACCCTAAATCCAACCTTAACCATCCGACGAATGACTCAACAGTTGGGAACTCTTCAGGAGCAGCGGGTCCAATACTTAAGAGCTCTTGAATCCTAAACCTGAAGGACCTTAAACTCAACAGCCCTATGTCAGAAAGCCCGAGACATTCTCGCCCTAATCCCCGAAAGGTGCGAGAATTTAAGGGTTCAAGGGGCCCGATGAAGGTAGGTGGGGAAGTACCAGATAAGAGTCCTTGTACACTGGATCCTTAATCCTACCAAGTAACGAGACCTGAAAAAATAGAATAAGGGCTATGGAAGCAATATAACATAGAGTCCTGGGGGACAGTATTAGTAATTATTCACTCTTCGGTTCCGTCTGAGGCACGGCCTCACATGCCTAGCATCAACGGTTCTGCTCAAACTCCCTTGGAACGTCACTCTTCCATGTTACCCAAAGGGTCCACTTACGCTGCTATTGTGGAACTACGCCTCAAAAGACCATTCTAGTCATGGTTTTGTTTGGAAGACCTAATTCCAGAATAGTAGTATGCAGGTACCCCCTTGGTTACCTTCATCCCACCTTTAAGACTCTTACCTTCATCCCCTAAACCCTAAACCTCTATATTACTTTCTTTTCAGAACCCCCCCCCCCCCCCCCCCCCCCCCCCCCCCGCCCGATTTGTTTGGCCCCCCCCCGCCGCCCCGCTCCCCCCGCGGCACAAAAAATACACCCCAACGCCCAACACTAACCAATNCCCCCCCCCCCCCCGCCGCTCCCCCTCGGGGCCTGTATGTGTTGGCCCACCGGCGAGCCCAGGCTTCGAACGGGCTAAAATAAGCCTACCAAGGGCCTTAATCATACGGTTCCTTTGTTGTTCGATAAAGACTACTACAACAAGGGTTTAGTATAGGATCCGACTTATAAAATGAGTGGATTACGTGTCTGTTGGTATATTATAGATATATGATATCTTACATCATAGTTGTGCTCAGGGCTACAATATTCCGACCCGAGAACAGATTCTTAGTGCTCTGGTCTCAGAGCTCGGAAACTGCTTGCCAGCCCCAAGGTTGATTGTTTCACGACGTTTGTATTCCCGATTTGTACACACCGCAGAAGCAAAAAATGGGCGCTGGTCCTGACGGGAATGATTTAAATCTAGGTATGCAGGGTGAGTACACTCCAGAATAATGTCAACAGGAAGACCCACATCCTGGAGATATACAGTGGAGTCCCGTTTGGACACCATCTCTTCTTCGCACATGAGCCAATTGAAAAGGCAACATCGGCAAAACAGTCACCTGACATCTGAAAACTGCGAGTTAGGAGATATAACGTAACTGTGTCCGTGCCGTGACAGGTGCAAAAGTATTCCGCACCTCCTATCCTACGCCGGGTACAGTCCAAGCCCTGTTGCACAAAGTTTGCCATCCAAAGATGCATGCCTACAATGAAGGTGCTGCACTACACATGTATATGTATATGCGTATATACATAAAAAATATGCAGAGATATACAAATATATTGTAAATGTATATAGCCGTTCAGACAAAAGCCGGCTATGATACTTCCCAAATCCTGAACGCTGGACCCCTAGTTGGGCTACTGGATTTGCCGAGCATAGAATACCAACGTAATCCGATCCTCAATCTATGGTAACCTCCCACGCCCGAATGTAATTGAAAGGAACCCATATAAGATCAGGGTTTGGGGTAAAGGGTCTAGAGTTTGAATTTACTTCACTTCAAAGCTCTGGGTGTGCGATCCAGCAGCTTACTAAACCCTAAACCCTAAGCCGTTTACTCAGCACTTCGCCCATTGAGCAGCTTGACGGTGGATGGTCTCAACTACACATGCCACAAATTGCAGTTGCAGGTGTCGTTAGCATAAGTGCCTCTCAGCCTTAACCCTAAACCCTACCTGGACCCCAAATAACCTACCTTTTTTGGGTTCCTCATTATTATTTCCTTAAATATGTCCTTAAAGCGGTGGGTTATTTGGGGTTAAGGGAAACCCTAAGCAAAACCTTAAGCCCGACGGCCCCGAATCCGAAAGACCGAAGATGCAACCTCCAACCTACTAAGTCCCGTGGTCCTTCAGCTAGAGTACCCTTGCAATTTTTGCATTGCCATTCCCTTCACTCAAATAGTAAATACTGTGGCCCCAATGTACCTATATAGGGAGTACTTTAAGGCCATATATTATTTAGGTACATGGACCCTGAGGGTTGCATTCTGTTGATTACAACCCGTTCAGGAAGAAGCAGTCTCGCGGGTTGCCAACAAGCCCTTTCCATCGCATAGATCCCTCGATCGTATGTCCACGTGTCTGTCATGGGAGCCTTCCCGAAACCCTGAACCATAACCCCCAAACCTTAAACCCTAAAAAGCCTAAAAACCCTAAAAAGCCTAAAAACCCTAAACCCTAAACCCCTAAAGCCCTAAAACCCCTAAACCCTAAACCCCTACATCCCTAAACCCATGAACCGAGCCTTCCAGCACTTTCCCCAAATCTGTGAGCCTGAACCCTGAGACGATAAACCCCCTTCCCAGACCCCCCAACTACCCTCTAAAATACCCTAAATACCCACTATTAATGGCCAAAAGGGCTCTATTAAGCACTTGGGGGGTCCTGGTTAGAACCATAATAAAAAAACGATAGTTAACATGTATTCCCTTGAGTTTTTAACTGAACAAAACCTATCCCTACTCTCTTCTTCAACAACCGGGCCCCTAAAAGTTCAAACTTTCTAAGATAGAGCTAATATATAAGGCCAAAAAGTTTAAAGGTCCCCCGTTCACTATCTAAGCCTAAATTGCACAACCCCCAAAGCCAAAGCCCTAATGAGCCACTAAAGAACTGCCCCAAAGCCCGCAAATCCTGAGCAGACCCAACTCCTCAAAGCCCCGAGTTGCTGCTAGCCGCCACTCACCAAGCCACAAACCGCAAACCTTTAACGCTCCCCTTCTTTGGCCAGAAGTGGCACATGGTCTTCTTGCAGGCGAAGCAAACTACTGGACGTTGGGGTCTTTGGAGTTAAGGGCGTGCTTAAGATGTCCCTAACTGCAATCTGTAGAGGTTTAGGGTTCAGGGTTTAAGAGTGTTCTTAAGATGTCCCTAGCTGCAATCTTTAGAGGTTTAGGCTTTAGGGTTTAAGAGTGTTCTTAAGATGTCCCTAACAGCAATCTTCAGGGGTTTAGGGTTTAAGGGTTTAGGGGTTCAGGGTTTAGGGTTTAAGGGCGTTCTTAAGATGTTCCTAGTTGCAATCATATCCGCTTAACAAAACTTGTTCACCTGCTTGCTTGTCCATCTACTCCTTTGCTTGACATGTATACAGTTGCTTATTAGCTCGAGCATTTAATGTGCTGTATTTATGTCCATGCGTATACACTCATATTGTTCATGTATGTACGTATGTATGTATGTATGACTGTATGTATGTATGTATGTATGTATGTATGTATGTATGTGTGAACTGTATGTATGTATGCATGCATGCATGTATACTGGTTCAGCTCCTTGTCATTTATACACCAGCTATTTACACACCAGCTGCCAACTGCCATTATCGAATTCAGTTCCAAAGTCAGGATGAGAAAAGTTCTTGCGAGGCACGCAAGCTTTACGATTTAGGGTTGAGGGGCCTAGGGTGTAGTTCCAGAAGGGAGTATATGTGGATCCCCAAATGCAAGCCCGACAAAACCACATACCAGGAGTATATCCTGTAGCTGTGCAGAATCATAGGGGGCAACGGAGCTACCGTCTTTAGTTCTGTTGTGTGTTCGGAGTCCATGGCTTGGGGGTTCTAGTAGTTCTAGGATTACATGTTTTTTCGTTTTGAAACTTCCATTTAGAGCACTCGTTTTCAACACAAACCAATGTTCCAACAAGCTTGATGTACAACTATCATCAAAAGCCCTGACCCAGTCAAGTTATCCGTATAGCCTTGAGCCGGAACCACTTGTTGCACAACGCGAGCCAACCTTGCTAACTAATCAGAAGGACATGGCTCCTGAATGAATACCCTGATAGGGGCCACCACACGACCCCTATGTAGTGTCCTATGTCCTGTCCCCAATAATCCAAGTAATGGCTGTAGCTCAATTGTCATAAACGCTTGTGTGTTTTATCCGTCCCTACAGTTTACACCCTAAACCCTAACCCTAGGGATCTAAGGACTCATATATTAAGGCTTTTGGGCCCAAAGACCACACTATATAAGGCTTTTGGGCTATTTTGATCCCCAGGGTAACATCCTAAACCCTAACATCCTAAACCCTAAACCCTAACATCCTAAACCCTAACACACCAAAGCTTACTCCGAGTTTGAGGCCGTTCCAGGGAGGAGCTAGGGCGCTGGGTTTTGAGTGCAGCCGTCCCTCATCCTTCAAGCCCGAACTTATAAACTAACCCTAAGGCTCTAAGGACTCATATTTCAAGGCTTCTGGGGCCTAAAGACGACATTATATAAGGTTTTTGGGCCATTTTGAGCCTTAGGGAAGTCTTAAAGATGTACTGTTTAAGGGTCTGTCAGGTTTTAGGGCTGGCTACAAAGAATCTGGGTTGAGGTTCTGGATTTCAACTTTCATCGGAAGAAAAGCGCGACTCTCGTTCCCTAAACCCTAAACCCTGAACCCTAATCCTGAACCCAAAAATATAGACCCTATCACCAAGCCCGAAACCCTGACCGCTAGACCCGGACCCCTAATCCCTGAACCCTTAACCCATCCTAAACCCTGATCCCTAAACCCTGGCCCCTAATCCCTGAACCCTAAACCCTAATCAGGCCCTTATCCCCAAGCTTGATCCCTTAATTCCCAAAGTTTTAAAACCCTTATCATCTTAGCCAATTGCAAACCGTAAACCCTAAACCCCTAAACCCAAAACCCTAAACCTTAAACCGTACCCTAAACCCTAAACCTTAGGGAATACCGGCAGACTCTCCCGACCGGTTCAGCCTCAGGCTTCCTGCATAGGTGTGGGCCAGGGTTTAGGGTTTAGGGTTTAGGGTGACTGAGGGTTTAGGGTTTAGGGTGACTGAGGGTTTAGGGTTTAGGGTGACTGAGGGTTTAGGGTTTAGGGTGACTGAGGGTTTAGGGTTTGCTGTTTGGGACTTAAGGTGTTAGGCTTCGAGTGTAGAGTTAGTGTTTAAGGCTCTCTTTAGGGCTTTATGTTAGGGCTTAGGACTAGGGTGTTTTAGTGTTATGGGTTTTCGGGTTGGCAGCTTCTAGTAAGTCGGGTCTGCTTTGGTTCTACGATGTTTATCGGGTTTATTTACATTTTAGGGTACTTGTTTGAAAGGTCATGGGGATTGGGCAGCAGAGGTTCAGTAAGGCAAGCCAACTTTTCAGGTTAAAGGCATTTCAAGTCCCAATCACCTGCTGAGTGCAAGAACCCTCCAGCCGGGTTTCAGGTGTCCCCTAAAGCTGCTGGAATGGCAAGTATTGGAGTTAGGAATAGGGGTATAGGGTTTAGGGTTTAGGGGTACCTTTGGGGATATAATTAGACGCTCTAGATCTGGTCCCTCTCAAGAGAGCCAGCAGTAGGGTCAAGAAGGGTCCCTGTTAAAGGGGTCTCCCTATAATACCAAGGAAAGTATGGCAGTTTCGGCATGGCCTCGTATAAGTACCTTAATGGGGTTTGTTTGAAATTATAAGTATAGTTACCTTAATAATAACCATCGTTACTAAGTCCCATGATCCTCCAAGCGGTGCTTTTTAAGCGTTGTTCCAGAAAGCTCCCAACTAATTCAAAGAAATGCACTTAAACCCTAAACTCTAAGAGCCTTAGGCCCTCTGCGCGATACTGTCTCGTTGCGACACGGCGCCCTGAGGCATGAAGCCTAAACTAAACCCAAAGATAAAAGCCCCGAAACTAAGCCTAAACGCTAATTTACACCCTGAGCCCTAACCCTAAGCCCTAACACCAGGAACATTTCTGGTCTTGCACTTTGACATGGCGTGGTAAGATCGCTCGTCTTCGGGACTCGACGGATACACGACGCGACGGTCGGCGTACCTTGGTAAGGGGGACAATCAGCGGCCCAGACAGTGGAATTGTGACCGCCGCGCAACCAGTCGTCTGCCCTGCGAACTCTCTCTCCCCGCACGACCGGAAGGCTTTCGCTGCGAAGACCGCATGGTCCTTGGCCTTCTTGACGAGCCATTTCGACGAAAACGGCCCAACAAAGCGTGCCTTCTCCTTCTCCAAGAGCACCTCCTTCTTCATGTCTTGTTCATGCTCGTCGGAGTTGTGTGTCGCGACCAGACGCAGGGAGTGAGCCAAGTTAAACGAAGCGAACTGTTCTGGCGACCATGGGCTCGCGTACTTGCCGTCCTGGCGGAGGTTCCAACCACTTCCGGGAGTTAGGGGACCAAGTAGCTTGAAACCCCAAAGGAGGTCGCCCAGAAGTTGCTGCCACTCGGGGAAACTGCGGGAGTCGGAGTCGTAGCAAGTGACCGAACTCTAAGAGCTAGAGGCTTTGCAGGGTGGAAGGTCTCAACTAATGATATATCCATGACCGTAGCATGCTTATTACATCCCTGCACTCCTGCAGGTGCAGGATAGGGCTTTAAGGTTTATGTTCAGGAGTGTGGCGCGTCGTTTCAAGACCAGACTGTCTGCTAATATAGGCTAAAGGCCTTAACCGTTATTAGGCTAGATTAGAATAGGTTTGGGGCATTTTGAAGAAGAACTACAGATGCAGTATGGGAAAGCTGTGTTACCTCCCAGAAGACACTTTCAAAAACCCTAAAAATCCTTATCCCCAAACCCTGACCTCGAAATCCACAAATCCCTAAATCCTAAGCACTGAACCCGAAACCCGAAACTCCAGAAGACACTTGCAAAAGACTTCTACATTTTCCCTCGACCTCCACTCCTTCCACGTCCAGCTGCAGGATTTCCACCTCGAGGTGTCGGCAGCAGCCGCGGTTTGTAACGTTTAGGCTTTAAAGTGTAAGGGTTTTTGGGAAGGCCTACAATCTAGTTTAAGAAGCCGAATCCCAGGTTTGAAGTTTCCGAAGATTGGCTACGATTGGTATAGGTCCATCCAACACAACTGTACAACTATTCATGGAACGTCCTTGCCAGCGCCGTTACTTATGTATGTATGTATGTATGTATGTAACTTTTCTATATAAAGAAGAAAGAACCCCGCCCCAACACCCTGAGGCTGAGACTGAGACCTACACGATATCCCGAACCCGGCTACTCAGCCTTGAAACTCATTGAAGGTGTCCATCCCTCAGGCAGCTCCAGTCTCTGACACTGTACTGAGTCAGAGACTGCGATTTCAGAAAAACAAGTGATTTAACCCTGACAGACCACTTGCCTGCTACATAGTAGATGTGTTTAAGGAACAGGAACAACCCTAAACCCTAAACTGCCGCAAACCCTAAAGCTCCAACAGCCAGAACCCGTGAGCCCTAACACTTGCATGGACCCGAAGCCCCGAAACTCAAACCCCTACTGCCGCAAATCCTGCAACGTTGGGCCAGGCACCAGCCTACAAAAGTCCTAAACCCCAACACCCCAATCCCGTAAAGAAAACCTAATGTAGGAACCTGATTAAGAAACCCTGGGCCTATAACCCCAAAATAGTGGGATTCATATAAGGAACCCTAATAAAGGCCCAAGGTTTCTTAATCAGGTTCCTACATTAGACCCCAAAACCAAAGACTTCAACCCTACCCTAAACTTGTCCCTAGACTTGCCTGCCCTCCAAGCAGACTCCGCATCGACGGGGTCGTCCGCCCCAGATCGCCATGGACGAACTCCTCCAAAGGTTTTCAGGGTTTAGGGTGGGATTAGGGCCTAAGTAAGGGTTTACGGCCCAGGGTAAGTCTCGAAGCCATGTTTAGGGTTCCTTCTCTGCGGCGTCCTCTGAGTTAAGGCACTACTCTCTGAACCCTACCACTTCTTCTTGGCCTATGCTCGCACCTTCAGCTGGTCTTTCATGCCGCGTTGTTGATCAAGGGATCCTTTCTTTAAGGGGGCCATAGAGAGGGCTCGCCTGTCGTCTTCAACCCCAAACGCTTTACCCGTAACTTTACACCATCGGGACTTCTGTTCTCACCATGTCGGCGTTCGCGTCCACATCCCCTCCTACTTTCCCTAAACCCTTGACCCCAAACCCTAAACCCTAATCCCTGAACCCTAAACACTAATTCCCCTAAACCCTTCGAAGCCGAACCATGACCCTAAGTCTGTTATAAACCAACAACCCCAGACCCTGTACCCTACATAAGAAGTAAACCCTAGACCCTGAACCCTAAGCCCTGAGCCCCAAACCCTGAACCCTAAGCCCTAAACCCTGAGCCCTAAACCCTGAACCCCCAAGCCCTGAACCCTAAAAGCCCTAAACCCTAAGCCCTGAACCCTAAGCCCTGAACCCTAAACCCTAAACAAAACCGTAAACCCAAAACCCGGGAGCACCGTCCTTGATGTACATGCCGGCCTGCAGCGCACGGGAGCCAAAGGATTCTGCATTGTGCTAAGCTCAGGGTTTAGGGCTTAAGGGTTTAAGGGTTTAAGGGTTTAGGGTTGAGGGTTTAGGGGTTTAAGGGTTTAGGGTTCCTTTAAAGGGTTTAGGGTTTAGGGGTTTAAGGGTTTAGGGTTTATACGTCTTCCCAAAGGGCCCAAGTAGTAGTTGAGTATATACTTTTGGGCTTCCAAATACCTACTAAGGACCTACTATCATGGTACTTGGGCCCTTTCGGTTTGGGGCTCAAGATCGAGGCCTTAAGAAACAGAGTGACGTTTGGTATTTTTTGATGATAATACAAGAAGGCGGGGCTTATAAAGGGGTATATTGCCCAGAGGGTCCGCATACACTACCATTATGGAATTAGGTCCCCAAAACCATAATGGGGATGGTCTTTTAGGGCCTAATTCCATAATAGTAGTGTATATGGACCCTCTGGGTTGTTACCAGTTAGTTAAGTATTACGACCTCTGCGTTATGGGGGTTGGGGTGAATCTTCGAGGTCTGGGGCTTTCTGAGGTTTCGGAGTATATGATTGAAAGCTGGGTGGTGTGTTTTACCTAGAGGCTCATACCCTACCCCTTTTTTTGGATATTGTACCTAATTTTATGGTTAGGATCTGCTATATAGAAAAGTAGATACCCGAAAAAAGGGGTAGGGTATGAGCCTACAGGTAGAGCATTGAAGTACTGAACAGTTTTGGGGTAGTAGAGGTACCTTAAACAAGGGGAAATGTACCTACCCTAAGAGACCATGTGCTGATACTATACTTCAAGGCCAAAGTGCATACTGTTTGGGCGCATGGACCCTCAGGGCTTTTTGCGGGTTCCTGAATAGAACGATAGCACAAGTAATAATTATACCCCAAAACCCTTTTCTAAATTTTAAAGCCTCTATATTATGGGTCGAAGGCCATTCATATCGTATTTTACAAGGTACACGCCACTCTGGGTCATCTGCTACGACGTAGATCCCTACCTAGATTCTACTTTCAAGCTTAATCCCCGCGTCTTCAACCCAACCCTGAATCCGTGATACAGTGTTTGGAGGGGTGGGGTTTAATTACGGTTGCCAGGTTCTAGGTCTAGGCAAGGTTTATGCAAGGTTTCGAAGTTTTCGATTCAGGATTTGTTTTTTTTGGGGTGTGTTCGTGGTTTAGGCTCTTGGGTTTACATAAGCGGGCTCTAGGTTCACATGAACCCTCGACCTGAACGAAGTCTAGGGTAAGAATCAGTAACAAGCGACTGCAATGTAGATCGTTGTAGAGTCTAGAGTTCCGGGGTTAGGATTCAAACTTCAAGGCATACCTTTGGGATCTTCGCCTCAAAATGAGCAGGCTGTTTGGGATTCAGGGCATAGCAATCAGGGCCCTAAGTGCCTATATGGTAGAATGTAGGGTTGCTGTAGTAGGAATCACTATTCTGATTTGGAAAAGTATCCCTCATAACCATAGTTCTTTAGATAAAATATCGCTGAAATGAGGGCCTGGGCGCAGACCCGCAGCTTGAAATAGTGGGGGTTGAGCACCTCCCAGCAGATCCAATAGGCTCACTGTGCTACGGAAGCCCCAGACTGTACCCCAGAGAGCTCAATACACTCTTGATTAAGGAATATACCTGCAACCATAACATCAAGTTTAAGGCCCCTTATCATTCAAGGTCCATTCCTTGATTAAGGGGGTTTGGGGATCATCTACTACCCTGGGCATCAAAACAGCCCAAAAGCCTTATATAGTAGGGTCTTTGGGCTCAAAAGCCTTCATATATGAGTCCTTAGATCCCTAAACCCTATAGACCCCTTTTAAGGACCCCTTATAGATCCCTTTAAAGGAACCCTATATGAGTCCTTAGGTCCCTAGGGTAAGACCTACAGCCCAAGGGGTGTCCTAGGGCTCTATGGAAGAGAAAAAGGGTCTCTTACGGGATGCTACTCTCGCGGACACTAGCCTACACCGCTGCTACCCTTGGCACGAAATACTGTTGATGGACAAAATCCTGCATGGCCCTAAGGACCCTAAACTATGGGAATTATGGTACATTCCTTATAATGGGTAATGCAGGATTTTGTCCATCAACAGTACCAACGTACGCTACTACTGTCCTATGCAAGAAGAACCCAAATATCAGGCTTTCGGAACCCGAAGCCGGGAAGCTCACTTGACGGTGCTGAATGGGGTGGCGTGTTCAAGGGAGAGGGCTTGAGGAGTTTCTTTGACGTGTGGTCGCAGTTGGGTCGGCCGAAACCATGGCTTAGGGCTTCCCCTACTAATACTTGTCATACATCTTTTCTCGTAATCCAATCCATGTGCAGGTTGTTGTATTCAAGTGTTGATTGGTCAATCTCTAGCGGCCCATAGTTTGGGTTTAATGTGGCCCAGCAGTGTCGACCACAGAATGCTGCATGATGCGTGTAGTTGTTTGTCTGCCTTGCTGATCTTGTTTCTGGGAGGACTGACAATCAGAGACAAGTGTGTTATGAACATGAAGAGAACTGGATTCAAACCACTAAATGATGGGTGAAGCTTCGGGAGCACTCGCCTCCCTCAAAATTCAACTCGCAAGTAACAGATCAAATCTAGACGACGGGAATGACGAGCAATTCCTAAATCCTGAGCAACATACGTTGTCGTAGGGTCCATAATGCAAATCCCTACTATGGCACGTATATAGACGCTGCAATCAAGAAGTGATTGCTTGGTTTGCTCCGGTCATGAAAACGCTAAAACACGAATGCGAGCTGTTGAACTTCGGCCCGCATCTTTTCCAAACCCAACTTCGATACTATCTCCCAAAAATACTAAAGCACTCGCGGGCCGATGGTACGGCCTGGTACGGGCCTTAATAATAAGAGTCGTATTGCCGGGCATAGCATAGCACAACATTGCTGGAGAGATAGAACTAGCTTATCTCTTACAGCTGGTCTCTTGCTCCCTGTACACTATTATACCACGTTGGCCTCCAGACCAAGGGAGAAAACTGTCTTTGGTCTTGTCGCCAAGGCCTGCTAGAAAAGGGATTTAAGGTTCAGGCCTTGGGGAACAGGAGGAGAGAAGCTCTCTATCGTTAAGCGTTGGGCTCTACATTGCCGAAAAGGTCTACCCTCTCAGGCTGTGTCCCCACTGAAAATTCCACCCCAGACGCCTGAGGAGGCGGAGGCCGAGCACCTCTAAGACCCGGTTAGGTTATTTCCTGACTATTAGTCTGTTTGGGGTTTGTAGGTTATCTTCTGACTATTATCCTATTCCGAATAACCTTAAAAATAGTTTATTTAGAAAATAGGATAAAGTCTATTTGATAGAATAACCTTGGAAACTGGAGTCTATTTGATAGAATAACCTTGGAAACTGGAGTCTATTTACAAAAATAACCGCAGGTTATTTGCCATATTGTTTCGAAAATTCTGTTGCAGGAGCAGGCCAAACATGTTTCTTAACGAGCACATGTTACTTAGNAATAACCGCAGGTTATTTGCCATATTGTTTCGAAAATTCTGTTGCAGGAGCAGGCCAAACATGTTTCTTAACGAGCACATGTTACTTAGAGAATGTTACTTAGCGATCATGTTTCATGCTACTTAGACAGCTGTTGCCCTCGTCCGCAGAAAAGACTTGGAGGCGGCAGCAGAATCATTTTTCACACTCGGTCTCTGCTCAGTCTCAGGTGCGCCCTGAGCTTGTCAGTCGGCAGAGACCTTGCTCAGCCTCAGGTGCCAAGCCGCCCTGAGCTTGCTAACCATTTTCACCGTCACAGCTGGGCCTCTGAGACCTCTTGCAGAACTGCTGGCCAAACTCCTGCTGATCTTCTGGACATCCTCTCCTTTAAAACACGTGTGTCTCGGGTTGAGCTGGCGGCACAGCAAGGCACAGTGCAAAAGCATATGCTGTTTGGGCAGCGGTGTGAACAACTTCAGGCCTTCTTCCTCAAAGTGCTTTCCCAGCTCCGGCTGAATATTGCACATAGTGAAGCTGTAAGTTATGAAGTTGCTGGCCTGCGGCTCCGGGAATGCAGTCTCCGCCCGGCATTCCTTCATGATCTTCTCCATGGCGATGTTGAGCCGCAGGTAAGTCCGGATTTTGCGGTGGAGTTCCAGACCATCATTCATGTGCGACTCCCAGAGTGCCAGCAATGGCTCGCCGAATGCAGCAATCTGGCCTGCCCTTCCCTTGAGCTTGGGGCATTTATTCTTTCGTTGGAACATAGTCATCTTCCGCATACCACGATACCGCTCGGTGACCTTTAGCCTCTTGTAAGACGCAAGTATGTGGTCCCAGCAGACACCCAGGTTTGCCAACGGTGCATGCGGCATCATGTGCACTGTCAACAACTCCATGATGCTTCCAAAACCAATGGTGTCTGTTCCAAGGTACTTCGCATGCATGTAGTCATAGTGCACATTCAATGCTGTCAAGCCGTTGCAGAAGAGACTGCACTGCGGTCTTTCGGAGCAAGCGAGCCACTCCTCTCGCTTCCAGCCCAGAGACAACCATGGAGCATCCATGGTGCAGTCTTTCCAGCTCGTCGCCGCCTCGTCCCCTGTGCAGCGACAAAGAGCACAGGGGCCCTTCTTGCTGCTGTAATGCGGCAGATTGTACCTGCTTACCAGATACTCAGCATCACCAGCCAAACTCCAAATGATTGCTCGCAGTCCATTCGCCAGCGGTTTTCCTGCCCGACGGGCTTCCAGAGTACCGGCGGGGTACCTCGATTGCTTGTCTCTATATAAGCCTGCCTTGCCACATTCGTTGCTTGGCTTCTTTGCTTACCAGAAGCAAAGAACAGAGGAAAGAAAACACCATGTTACCTAGGAAGAGAAAAAGGCATCAAAAGACTGACTCATTGGAAAACCATAGCTGCTTTGCACCCAAGTGGTCGACGGCAGGCCACACTCCATCTGCCAGGCAACGAAACGACCAGGAGAGAACTGTGAAGAAGTTGTTCACCGTTTCTCCAGATTCGGTTTCGTCGAAGCAAAACCAGCATGGCATCATGCTATCTTTGCTCCACCCGTCTGCAAGAAGGCTGCTCCATGTGAAGGATGTCAGCATCCGGGACCAAATTTTCCCAATCCCAATGACGGGAGTCCCGTCACCATGTAGCTGCAGCGGAATAGTATGCTCGGCATCGAAGGAGCTCTTGCTGACTATAGGGTGCCGTCGCCAAGCTGGATGGGTCTGTTGAAGTTTCCAGAATGCTTTGAGTTTCTGTTCCCCACCATCGGGCAGCATGTACTTTGCAAAGGCAGCCGGGTAAGAGTGGAAAAGGTCAGCAAACACCACGTGTGGCAGAAGCATTGCCTGAGGCTGGCTTTTCCAGGGTTGCTTGAAGCTCAGGTTCACAGCAAACGGCTGAGAAAAGCGATTGTTCTTGTTGGCGATGACCAAAATCTNAAACACCACGTGTGGCAGAAGCATTGCCTGAGGCTGGCTTTTCCAGGGTTGCTTGAAGCTCAGGTTCACAGCAAACGGCTGAGAAAAGCGATTGTTCTTGTTGGCGATGACCAAAATCTCTTTGTGCATCTTATTCTGATATCGACCAGCAGAGCCCAAGTCAGCCAAAGATGCGAGTTCACTCGGAGCGGCGACTCCGACAGCTTCAAAGTCCCTTTTGGAAGCCGCTGCTAGCTTCTGCACAGTCTGAGGGCTCAGTTCACCCCACGACCACCGTTCCAACAACTCATGTGCCAGATTGCTTGCAATCGGAGGTGGTGCATCTCTGGCCTCATTTTTTTGTATCCTCTGCTGCACTCCACCTCGCCTGATCTTTTTCAGAGGGGGCTCCGATTCCATGGCGGTTGCACCGCACCATGGCGGTTGCACAGCACACGTGCTACCGAGAAATCATGTTTTGCTTGTGTACATAATGCTAATTGCAGCACATGGCCTGCTCCAGGCAAACATGTGGCATGATTCAAACCTTGGTAACATGTGCTCTAGGCAACATGTTACCTGGATTTCAACTAGGTAGCATGTGCTCTGAGCAACATGTGGCATGAGTGATAAATCTAGGTTACATGTGGTCTAGGCAACATGTGGAATCAATCCGAACTAGGTAACATGTGTTCTAGTTAATTTGTGGCACGACTCAGAAGGGACCTTCAGTAACATGTGGCAGTAGATAGGTGTAACATGTGTGTCATCTAGGTAACATCTGTGTCATCTAGGTAACATCTGTGTCATCTAGGTAACATTGGCAACAGCTGTATCTTATATTGCTGTCTCACAAGCACAAAGCTGCGACAACGNAACATGTGTGTCATCTAGGTAACATCTGTGTCATCTAGGTAACATCTGTGTCATCTAGGTAACATTGGCAACAGCTGTATCTTATATTGCTGTCTCACAAGCACAAAGCTGCGACAACGGAAGTGTTTGCACACTGCAGCCGCGAATGATCGCGAA
This sequence comes from Symbiodinium sp. clade A Y106, assembly GCA_003297005.1. NCBI lineage: Eukaryota > Dinophyceae > Suessiales > Symbiodiniaceae > Symbiodinium > Symbiodinium sp. clade A. The sequence continues at coordinate 23,900 of BGNK01000322.1, read as the reverse complement.
AAAGCGCGGAGACCAATGTTACCTAAGAGAAAGGAATGGATTGAGATTTTAAGCATGTTACTTAGATTTAGGTTCCAATGTATGGATTCTCTTACCTTACCTAACTCTAAAATTCGTACAATGATAGATTTAGGTTCCAATGTTACCTAAGAGAATGGAATGGATTGAGATTTTAAGCATGTTACTTAGATTTAGATGTTGTGGGAATTAGCATACATCGATTGGGATTTTGATGCCGGGGGCATACAGACAGTTTTTGACTATGAACATGGAGCCACCACGACCAAAAAAAATCTGAACACCTGAACCCTGAGTAGCCGAAAAACCTTGGGATTTTCTGGTGAATTAGCATACATCGATTGGGATTTTGATGCTGGGGGCATACAGAGAGGTTTTGACTATGAACATGGAACCACCACGACCAACAACAAAATCCCAATCACATGAACCCTGAGCAGCCGAAAAACCTTGGGATTTTCTTGTGAATTAGCACACATCGATTAGGATTTTTGATGCCGGGGGCATACAGACAGGTTTTGACTATGAACATGGAACCACCACGACCAAAAACAAAATCTGAACGCATGAACCCTGAGCAGCCGAAAAACCTTGGGATTTTCTTGTGTATTAGCATACATCGATTGGGATTTTGATGCCGGGGGCATACAGACAGGTTTTCACCCTGCAAACCTTGAACCCAAAGTCCCAAAGCACCACAGCACAGAATGTGTTCGGATTTTCCTGGCAATGGTCCATACACGTGAGCTGCCGCAAGACTTCTGAACCCCACAACAGGATGTTCTCGCAATTCCGAGCGGAACCTTTGGGAACCACTGCACACAGCTCTTATAAGCTACACATAGGGTCTGAGCAAGAACATCTGCTGTCCAAACAAGCCTCGTGCTATGCTACTCTGAACCGGCCCCAGGCTGCACTAGGCAGCTTCTGAGGATACTAACAAAAGACTCGCAGCAAGCAGAACTTCGATACCAGGGCCATACACAAAACCTTCTAGAATCCCCGAATTGAACCACAACACAACAGGAGATGCTATATCCCATCTAGAAAAGATCACCTGGAACCCCCCAGTGCGAAATCCAGGAAGAAGGGCTATGTACCTCTAGCAGAATGTGCTGGGCCTGGCTCTAAGAAGCTCGTGCCGCCGCAATNCCAGGAAGAAGGGCTATGTACCTCTAGCAGAATGTGCTGGGCCTGGCTCTAAGAAGCTCGTGCCGCCGCAATGGCAAAACTAGAGACATGCCAAAACGTCTCGCCGACTGCACGTCTACAGGACAAGGGTGTATGTGTTCGGCGACAACATGGCTTCAAATGTTACTTAGAGCACTAGGTATGTTACTTAGCATGTTCATGTACAATTCAAGATGAAAACATGTCACGGGGGGAAATCAAATCACAGCTCCTTCCTCGTCCTCAGGAGAGCCTTGAATTTCTCGCACTCCTCATTCAAAGCAACAGCCTTCTCGGCATGATCACACATAAACTGCTTCAAGGATGCAGCCGTCAACTCACCACGACTCTGGTCCGGGAACTCCAACCATGTNCGGAGCCGTCCTCTTGCTCCGCCTCGGCCTCTTCCTCCGCCTCGGGCTCTTCGGCCTTCTCCTCGGCTGCGAGCTTCCACTGATTGGCCTTCTCAGCGAAGCTCTCCTGTCTGGTAACCGGTAACCCCCTTCTCCTCCTTCTTCTTGGACTCACTTTTGGCCTTCGCTTTGGGTGTAGCTTTGCCCTTCGCTTTGGGCGAAGCTTTGGCCTTACCTTTGGCCTTAGCTTTGCCCTTCG
>BGNK01000322.1:1253-21917 GCA_003297005.1 Symbiodinium sp. clade A Y106 | reverse complement strand
TGGAAGCTCTGGTCTCCTAGCATGCAGCGATATGTCATGCCAAAATTGACATGCCTACCACCACTCTAGTCTTTTTGATGTGGAGCAGAAATCGGGGTGCCGATTCGTCGCAGCCCAGCACACCGAAAATGCGACAATGTTACTTAGACCGGGGAAATGCTACTTAGATTTCCTGTATGTTACCTAGAAAATGTTACGTGGACCGGGGAAATGCTACTTAGATTTCCTCTCTGTTACCTAGAAAATGTTACTTAGACCGGGGAAGTGCTACTTAGATTTCCTCTCTGTTACACAGAATCCTAGAAAATGTTATACTTAAATCGCACATATGATATTTACAGCAATGCCAAAAGGAAAGCCTGCAGACAGAAAGCAGACATGTAGCAGGACCTAGCATTGCAGCACCATGTTANATACTTAAATCGCACATATGATATTTACAGCAATGCCAAAAGGAAAGCCTGCAGACAGAAAGCAGACATGTAGCAGGACCTAGCATTGCAGCACCATGTTACCTAGCTTTGCAGCACCAAGTTACCTAGCTTTGCAGCACCATGTTACCAAGTTGGGGTTTGTGAGCAACATGATACCTAGCATTGCTACACCATGTGACCTAGCTTTGCATCACCATCTTACCTAGCTTTGCAGCAGCATGTTACCATGTTGGGGTTTCTGAGCAACATGATACCTAGCATTGCAGCACCATGCTACCTAGCTTGGGTCGAGCACCTGCTGGTGTTGGTGAGGGATTGAAAAAAATAAGCAACCCAACACCCAAAAAAAACCTTTTAAGGGGGGGGGGGTTGGGTGGGATTGGTCGGAATTCAGGAACTCCTGAAAAAAGAGCTTTTAAGGGGGGGGTGTGATTGGGTCGCGGAATTCAGGAACTCCCGAAAAAGGAGCTTTTAAAGGGGGAGGGATTGGGTCAGAAATCAGGAACTCCCCAAAAAAGGAGCTTTTAAAGGGGGGTCGGAATTCAGGAACTCCCGAAAAAGGAGCTTAAAGGGGCGGGGGGGTTGGGAGGGATTGGGTCGGGGTTGGGTTGGGATTGGGTCGGAACCCGAAAAATGGGCCTCTTCCCCCCCTTCCCCTGCCCTGCCCTGTGCCCCGCCCCACCCAGACCCCCCCACCCCCAAGCCCCGGCCCCGCCCCAGCCTCGGCCATATAAAAATATTAAAAAAATCGCGAAAAAAACAAAAAATATAGAACTGATACCCAAGTCACGCAAAAGTGACACAAAAGTGACACTAAAAGTGTCAGTTTCGTACTGAAAATGACACAAAAGTGTTACTTTCATAGTATACGGTAGCAAACTGACACTTTAGTGTCACTTTAGTGTCAGTTTTGTAGTTTAGTGTCACTTTTGTGTCACTTTTGTGTCTGTTCTATAATTTCCTTTTTTTGGTTTGTTTTATCGTTTTTAAAAATATGTTTTTCTATAATTTTGTCTTTTTTTTGGTTTTGTAGCGCTTTTTGTAGATATTTCAGTCTGAAACAAAGGCCACCCGCACCAGTTACCTCGCGAAACTAGCCAGGAGCCATGTTACTTAGTGGGGCACCAAAGTGCTACTCCAGACACAACACAGCAAGGGTTTACGCAGATCTCTGCCCTCTGGTTAATGTACATGGCATGCATCCGCCGCACGGGACCATGTCACCCCCAAATGGAAACAACGCCAAAACGACCTGGGTCGACCCCACCCTCCAGTCATGTTACTTAGAAGACGGCTTCAGGGTATTGGGTTCGGGGTTGTGTTCATGTTACTTAGAAGGGTTCAGGGTTTTGGGGTGAGGCTGTGGCGCCGGAACTAAACCAAACCCCGCTTCGGCTTTTTACTTCCTCGGCCGCTTGCTCGCTGGTTGCTCCTTCGGCAAGGGCTTCGTAGTGCTATGACCTGGGCAGCCGAGCCTTGCGAGGATCCCGAGGACGAGTGATCCTTGAGATGGCTTCCGGCTCCACATCTTCCCGAGGCTCTTGAAGTTCAGGCCTGCAACAGGCCGGCGGCAATGTTACTTAGACTGTTACTTAGAGAACTATAGTGCATGTCCGAGGTGGCAATGTTACTTAGAATGTTACTTAGAGAACTATAGTGCATGTCCGAGGTGGCAATGTTACTTAGAATGTTACTTAGAGAACTACGTTGCATGTCCTGGGCTGCAATGTTACTTAGAGAATGCTACTTAGAGAACAAGGATGTTGTGTTCAAAACATGCTGCATGAGCCCTGTGCAACTATGCGGCAGATTGAAAGGACACAAACAAACCTAACAAAAGCCCTCTTTTTTCCCATCTTCCAAAAACCGTCAGCATCGGCTGCTCTTCATACGGGCTAGTCGTCCTTCTTCTTCGCCCGGCGGGGTGCAGCCGCTTTCTTCATGGCCTTGATCGCCTTCATGGCCTTCATCGTCTTCATCGCCTTCATCGCCTTCATGGCCCTGGCTTTCACGGTCTTCATCGGGCGGTTGCGGTCCTGTTTCTTCCTGGCCAGTGTCTCATCCCAGACCCAGGTCTCTGTCACGACTTTCTAGCCCTCTTTGAGTTTCGTGAGCCTGAACTCGTCCCAGCATTTCGTCCACACTTTCGTGTAGGTGCTGCCGATCATGTTGCTGCGAGTCATGGCACCAAGTTCGAAGCAGAGTGCACTGGCTTGAGAACAAATACAGCCGCAGGGGAGTGTCCATGAGATTGCGGATTGATTGCAGCTGCAGCAAAAACAGGCTACAAGAATTGTACGTAGAATGTTACCTAGAAAAACGGCATCACCGGCTAGTAGAATGTTACGTAGAGACACTGACAGGCTACAAGAATGTTACTTAGAATGTTACCTAGAAACACGGCATCACCGGCTAATAGAATGTTACGTAGAGACACTGACAGGCTGCAAGAATGTTACTTCGAATGTTACCTAGAAACACGGCATCACCGGCTAGTAGAATGTTACGTAGAGACACTGGCTCAGGCCATGAAACAATGTCACCTAGCAGCAGAACATGTTACTTAGACTTGCCTTCAAAGCCCCATGTGTCGATCCCGCCTCGGGTGGATCTCGGCCACCTCGCTTCCCCAGTTCCGGAGCCTCGGGTTGATCTCTGCCGCCTCCGCCGCACCATCCACATNACTCTTGAAGGCAAATGTACAACCGTAATGCTAAAACACACCTTAGGACAGAAACAGCCAAAGGACACATTATTTCTTCTTGACATGTGTCTCGGGGATGATGGTCTTCGTCTCACTCTGAGCCTCTTCGGTGTCGCCAGCATCGGTCTTGTTGTCCTCCTTCTCCTCCTCGTTGCTCCTCGCCGGAGCCACCGGCTCTGCTGCAGGCGGTGCTGCAGGCTGTTCTCCTCAAATTTCTGAAATTCTTGCTAGTTGTCTTTTAATAACTCTAAACGAACATCTCTCCCCATGCTTACAACAAGAAAACCTGCTTTGAAGACAGCGGCCTCTTCCATCACCCACCTTTCGCCAGACAAAGCCAGGAGGCGCCGGGTAAGGCGGCACAGGCCCTCGAACTGCAGGTATTCCGAGCCCCTCTTGTCCAACCAGACCAGCCATTCCAAGGCCTTGTAGTCCAACCATAGCAGAAAAACCCATTCCAGGGCCTTGCTGTCCAACCAGCCCAGCCAGTCCAAGGCCTTGCTGTCCAACCAGCCCAGCCAGTCCAAGGCCTTGCTGTCCAACCAGCCCAGCCAGTCCAAGGCCTTGCTGCCCAAGCATTCCAGCGCCCAGTCCAAGCTGCATTGGCAGAGGTATCCCAACAGGCGCCGGAATAGGCCGAGGAGGTAGTGGAGGAAACACAGGAGCTTCTGGACGCTGAAAAGCTGGTGGTGGAGGAAGCACAGGTGGCGGAGCTTCTGCAGGAGGTTGCGACCGCCACGGAGCCGGAGCCTTCTTCGGAGTGGTTCCAAGTGGTTGCTTTGGTTGGCTCCCATCCTCTGTCTGCTGTGCGGGCCTTTTCGGCATCTGTTGAGTTTTCCTAGAAACTCTCCATCCATGAAACGTGTAGCCCAGCCCTTCCAAGGCACGGCCTCTGGCCTCCTCCGTCTCGTAGGACAGGATGCACGAGTGCAAAGTCCCCTCCGGCCTGCCTGGCAGCCATCGGAGACTCACAGGCCTGCAGCCGTGCTCTTCGCACCACTCCAGAACCTCGTTCGTCGTCGCCCACCATGGCAACCCACCCAGCCATGCCCCGAAGGACATGGCTGGGCGGGTTGCTCTTCTACCAGGTGCGACCTGTCTGTGCTCTAAAGCCGAGTGTGTGTGTGTGTGTGTGTGTGAAAGTGTGTGTTTGTGTGTGTGTGTGTCTGTGTCTGTGTGCAGCTGTGGAGTGTGCTGAGTCTGCTGTGGCTCACATGCCTGTGTGGTGTTGTCTGCTGTGGCTCACATGCCTGTGTGGTGTTGTCAATGTGCAGGAGTGCGCAAAGTCTGCTTTGCCCCACATGCCTGTGCGGTTGTTGCCTGTGCCCATGCATTCTACAGACTCCGTGTCTGCCCGCTTGATTGTGGAGGCCGGCACGGCACAGAGAATTTCAGATGATACCGAGTCTGCTTTGGGACTTGCAACAGACAGCTGTTCTTGACATGAAAGCATGTTACCTAGGAAGCTCCTGCTGCGAGTCAGACAAGGACATGTTACCTACGAACATGTTATAGTCAGAGAGGGAAGCATGTTACCTAGTCTCCATGTTACCTAGAGGAACATGTTACCTAGTCAGAGAGAAACATGTTATACTTCGTTTGCCAGAACCATGTATGCACTATACACCTTTTTTTCCTTATACGATATATCGGCCTGGATACAGTGACATGTTACCATTTTTCACCAATGTTACTTAGAAAGGGAAGACATGTTACCTAGAAGCACCTATGTAAACAAAAAGCGAGCAGCACTAAACTTTCTGCTACTTCAACCTCGTATCAAGCACTCAAGCTTATGACTCTCCTCTCTATCCAACAACATGTGTGCTCGAAAAACTTTTTTCCTCATACGATGTCGCCCCGGCTACGGACAGCCCTAATCCATCTGATCCAAGAAGGGTTTCCGATCCACAGCAACTGCTGTGGCCACTGCAGCTTGCTGCCTCATGCCACTTTCTGCGGCCCTTCCAGCCATCAGAGCTTCCTGCCTCCTGCGACATCTTCGGGAGTGCAAAGAGCTAAATTGCCTGCATCCAGAACAGCAAAAGCCGAAAGGACCTGTCACCAAACACTCACAACCAGGCCGAGCACATTCTCGGATAGTGGTCATGAGCTCGGGATGGTGCTTGTTGCATCGCCTCGAATGCCATCCAGGGAAGACCTCGCTGCATTTGCTGCAGCAGTGGGCATGAGTTGAACCGGCCCGCCGAGTGCAACCTTCTGTTGCACACAATGCCATGTGTGGCTTTTTATATCGGTTCTTGCAAAGAGAACATTCCGAGAATCCCTGTGGGTTCCTATATGCCAAAACTGCACTCAAACACTCGTGCTAACCATGCATACTTGAATTGTCATCTCGGAGAGACAAGCCTAAACCCTCCAGCAGGAAGAAAGCGCGGAAGAACAGATCCCTTGCATGCCGGCGAGTGTTGGATGACATGCACATATGTTACTTAGGGTTCCAAGCTCAGAGGCATGCTGCCAAAGACAAAAGGCTCTGCGGCGCTCACGATATCCATGCTACTTAGAGTGCAGCAACACATGTACCGCAGAGATCTTTTTTGCTTTCAACAGTGGCCTCTACGGTGCGACGACGAACTGTAGAAATCTATGCGGTGTCCTCAGTAATAATACCAGCATCTATCTTCGCTGCAACCTCGGCCATTGCAACTCTGGCCTTCTTCTTGGCAGTTTCGGGGGAGTCGCCCAGCCTCTGTCTCAACAACTTCTCTTTGTGATACACAGAGCTGGTTCGCNGTTTCGGGGGAGTCGCCCAGCCTCTGTCTCAACAACTTCTCTTTGTGATACACAGAGCTGGTTCGCCTCTTCTTGAAGGAACACTTGTACCCATCCTTGGCCTGAGCCTTTGCCGCCGCCTTGGGTTTCGGCAAACTGGGCCCTGCAGTCTCCGTCTTCGCCGCAGCCTTTTCTTTCCTGTTGCCCCCAGCACAGATAGACACAGGCTTCTTCATGATCTTCGTCTTTTTGTTCCCGAGCATCTTCTTTTCCATACTCTCCTTCATGATCGCGAGATCTGCAGCATTCAAACCGTAGGATGCATCGTTCGCCTCATCCTCTGGCTGCGGGACGACCTGCAAGCTGGAGCTCGAGGCAGCAGGCCTTGGCTTCTTAGTCTTTGGCAAAACAACCTCCTCGCTGGAGCTGCTTGCCGAGCCCACAATCGGAGCCGTGCCCAATTCCATGGGCTGCTGAACCGCCTCTGTATCAGCACCTCCTGCCTTTGCAATGCNAGTCTTTGGCAAAACAACCTCCTCGCTGGAGCTGCTTGCCGAGCCCACAATCGGAGCCGTGCCCAATTCCATGGGCTGCTGAACCGCCTCTGTATCAGCACCTCCTGCCTTTGCAATGCTGCTCCGAGCTCCCCTCCAGATCCTCCTGGGGCTTCCTCCAATGATGAGGCTGCCTCTCTTCAAGGATCGCGGGCTGCTGTCCTGCTTGGACAAGATTCTCGTAAAAATGTCTGGGCCTCGGCTCTCCGCAGGTTCGTAGGGAACGAGCTCCAAACTANCAATGATGAGGCTGCCTCTCTTCAAGGATCGCGGGCTGCTGTCCTGCTTGGACAAGATTCTCGTAAAAATGTCTGGGCCTCGGCTCTCCGCAGGTTCGTAGGGAACGAGCTCCAAACTATTCTTCGGGGCAGCCTCGCTGGAGCTTGCTCTGCCCGCACCAGCAGCTTCAGAGATCGGACTTGGGACAGCAAGATGCGAATTCTGCTGTCGACCTGGTCCACCCAATCATCTGTATGATAGTTCGTGCGATTCACTTTCTTGGTTTTCTCCGTACCATCCGTCAGCAAGCGGCTCAAACTCAAGCGAAGCTTCGATGCCGGCAAAAGCCCGTTGGGGGCTATCTTCAGAAAATCTATGAGCAGATCGGCTGCCTCAGCTATCCAAGGCAGACATGCCGATGTCTTCCAGGAAAATGGAGCCCCAGTCGGATGCTTCAGGATATTCCAAATGTTCCTGTCCGGAGCATTGTCCACATGATGCTTCAAGACTTTTTGCAAGTCCATGACCCCGATGGTGGGATCCACTTTCAAGCGGCTGCTCTCCATCTTCGACTGCGCCATGCTGCAGCAGGGCTCTATCAGATCTATGAACATGAGTCGCATGAGTTTCTAAAACACATGTGCTCACACAATTCTCTTTGTCTGCTCACAAGCTTCCTCTAACCCACCATGCCATACCCCCGTGCTTTTGTTTTTTTCAGCAGCGAACAACATGCAGTGTAAGCCATGCTACACACAAAATCGTCTGACTCCGGATCGGCACATGTTACTTAGACCGGGGAAATGCTACTTCGATTTCCTCTCTGTTACCTAGAAAATGTTACGTGGACCGGGGAAATGCTACTTAGATTTCCTCTCTGTTACCTAGAAAATGTTACGTGGACCGGGGAAATGCTACTTAGATTTCCTCTCTGTTACCTAGAATCCTAGAAAATGTTATGCTTAGATCGCACATATGATATTTAAAGCAATGCCAAAAGGAAAGCCTGCAGACAGAAAGCAGACTGACAACCTGACGCTTTTTTTCATGGGCATGCAGTCCCACCTTGGTGGAGAAAGCCAATTCCAAAGAAACTATACATTGCCGCTGCTATACATGACCGCCCACACTACTCAGAATTCCTTCGCTTTCGCTTCGTGCCCTGCGAGGACGACGATGGCGCTGCCGGCTCGGGAGCCGGCTCGGTAGCTTCGGCAGAACTGTTCTGCAAAGGAAACTTGAACCACTTCCACCACCACACGACTCCCCCGACGACGTCGTAGCTTTTCTTCCCGCACCAACGCCACTCGAACTGAGCTCTCGGGGAACGTTCGCGCCCGCGGCTTTCGGGGCTTGCCTGCAAGATATATATATATATATATATATATGGGTAGGTCGTCATTCCCCCACCACTACATTTTTGTAACTTCGCTCTTGTGTCCGCAATTTTGCTATCTGTTTCGAAACTCGTGTCTGTTTCGAAACCTATCCGGACCTATCCGTAGGAGGTCCCAACCCAACCCATTAACCCATTAACCCAATGATGTGCCCAACCCATTAACCCATTAACCCAATCATTCTGGCCACATGAATTTGCCTTAACCCATTAACCCATTAACCCAATGATGTGCCCAACCCATTAACCCATTAACCCAATCATTCTGGCCAAATGAATTTGCCTTAACCCATTAACCCATTAACCCAATGATGTGCCCAACCCATTAACCGTTCATTAACCCATTAACCCAATGATTTGCCCAAGTGGGAATGGACTCTACTCCCAAATTCCCTTGGCCAGAATGATTGGGTTAATGGGTTAATGGGTTAAGGCAAATTCATTTGGCCAGAATGATTGGGTTAATGGGTTAATGCAAATTCATTTGGCCAGAATGATTGGGTTAATGGGTTAATGCAAATTCATTTAGCCAGAATGATTGGGTTAATGGGTTTATGGGTTGGGGCCTCCTAAGTCCTAAGTCTTGGGTCGTATGTTAATGGCGGGCGTGTGTTTCGAAACTTGCCGCTGGTTTCGAAACAGACACCCGCTTGAAAGCCGCTGCAGGTCACTCGTCCTGTACCAGATCTTCCGGGCAGTGGGGTTTTGGAAGTTTGTAGTTGTTTGTTGTAGTGTCTAGGTTTAGGTTGGTTGTGCCTTGGATGCATCTGGTCACTTTCCTGCGATTTGCTTCTGTTGTTTTTGTTGAAGTTTAACTTGACCTACCATCGGCTTTGAAACACAGTAACTATGCATCACCGTATTTGCACGACTACGCGACGACCGAAATCGATTTTTCCAGTCACTATTCACTATCACGTCGCACTGCCACGATTCGGATTCCCGGGTCAGGCGGCGACGGTCCCACTTTTCGTGAGTCAAAGCCACAAGTTCCATTCTCAGGCCGCATATGTCCAGACTTCTTGCCGACCGGGGCCACCGCCGCTTCTATGGAGGAGAGGTGCGATGCTTCCTCTTCTTTGCCAACCACATGCACTAACGTTGCCTTGAAGACGGAGGTTGAAGAGAAAGCTTTCTTCCCGCTCATGGTGGCGTCCCATGCAGATGAGGTCATGGACTTGGCCACGCCAACACCTCCCCGCTGTAAGCGTCCTCGGCTAGATGATGCCTTTCCCGACGTGGGCGAGGCTCCTGAAAATTGAGGTGCCTCCTTCTGCGAATGAAGTCGCGTCGGAAGAACCTAGGTGACTTGAATGTATCTACAACATTGGTGGACTCTGTAGAAAGGTACACTGCACAGAGTTTGTTGGTGGCCTCTGACAAGGCACTCAAGTTTTGTAGTTTGAGTGACCATGCCAATTGGATAGAGTGTCACATGACATGCCTCATGCCGCCAACTTGGAAAACTAGAGCCACTACGATTTGCCGCAAGTGATGTCGATTGATTGCTTTGCAACTGCTGTCCACCAAGCATTGACTTGTTTCTTGGCAAGTTACGGGGCTTATCACTAGCAGGTCAACTGCACAACAGCAAGCAGAATGGCACTGATTCAATGCCATGTGACAAGCATCAGCGGACACAGTTGAGCATGCTTGGACCTGGCACATGTACCTAGAGTGGCCTGTGCAACAATGACCAGACGTGCGCAGGAAGATGGCCTTCATGCTCTGGAGCTACCCTCCTGCTCCTTCAAAGAATGGCTCAAGGACGTCGACGAGCACTGCTTTGAGTGCGATGTGGCCTTCCAAAAATGTCTCATTCACCGTCGTGTTCTCAACGAAAGCGGTGCGAATGTTTCCTTGTCACTGAGGGCAATCGGCATCTTCTTGAAGTACGGGGTTGCTCTACAGATAAAGAGATGCGCGAAATGTGGTAAGCCCGCTCGCTTCGAGCAGCGAACCTCGAGGGGATGGACGACTTTTGGGTGGACATGCAGTGCTGTTGGGCACAAGCACATGCAACTACAACTCAACCAGTACGGCTTCCTCACTGAAATACCGGTGAATAGCTGGTTCCCGTTTCTCCATCTGGTCAACATGTTGCGTTTTGCTATGAACTGGTCCACTATCATCCAGGAGTTGCAGGCGGGCTACGGCAATATCTCCACGAAGACGATTGCGAAATGGCGTGACATCTTCCAGAAGGCTATCGGTGCTGCTCTGGACAAGATGGACTGCAGGGTCGTCGGTGGCAAGAAGGAGACGGTCGTGATGGACGAAGCCATCGTTGGAGTCCATCCGGAAGATGGTTGGTCAGTGGGTTCGAGAGGGGTCAACAAAGCTGGTGCAGAACAGACTAGAAAGTCGGCGCGCCTGGAACGGGAAAAACTGATTTCCAAGGGTGCCATGAAAAGGCTGCCAGCAAGAACACTTCATGGATCAGAGAAGGCTTCACGCACAGGGCCACAGCTCCTGAAGAAGCCGGCTTCGATACACATGAAGCGACCATGCGGTGTGATGAAAACGATCCTGAAGAAGCCTGCTGCTGTTCGACCACCAGCAAAACGACTCCAAAAATCCAAACATTAAAAACAAATATGCCAGCTGTACGTGGGAGGGGCTCGCCAACACCCCTAAAGCCCAGACCGCGGCGTAGGAGGGTTTGCTTTTGAAGTGGTGTGTGGTGTATGTGTGTGTGTGCGCTAGGTTGTGGAGATATGTGTTCGGGGTGTCCGCGAAACAGTGTCGTGATCATCCCGAAAAAGGCTTCCCCCCAACCAATGTCGAGTTTTTGCCGAAAGCCCTCCGAAATCCCAAGGTCAAGTTCGCAAAGTCAAGAAGTAGGTTTGGTGACTATATAAAATGGTCCGACATCACGACAGTACTGCTGGAGATAGTGTTCGGGGTGTCTGCGAAACAAGTTTGCAAACTCGACAAGTCGATTTTGAGGCTTCATAAGATGTTCCTACATGACGAAAGTACTGCAGGTAAAAAAGGATGTGTTCGAGAAGAGTATTTGGGAGGGGTGGTTGGTGGTGGGGGGGCCTACTACTACTACTACTACTCCTGCTACTACTACTACTACTTCTACTACTACTACTACTACGACGACGACTACGGCGCACCCCTACCGTTTGCCCGCGCCTCTCTTGAAGAATTGCGTCTTGACTGCGTCTCATGGAACCTGTTCTAGTTTTGTTAAGTGTTCTTTCAAACTTGCAACCCTCTCGGTACTTCGTCGGCGCGGGAACATCTGTTACAAGAGTGTTGCTAAAAGACCTAAACCCTGAACGCACATCTAAATCCCGAACGTCTGCAGCTCACATCCTGAAGAATCGACTGCCTGCACTTCTGACATCTTTTTTAAGGGCCATGGGACCTGCGCTCCTGTAGCGACAAGCGGTTTAAGCATCGTCATCATCAGCATCATGTGCTTCTTTGTAAAACCACGGACAATCGTTCACGCTCCAGCCCACACGTGGACTCAGCTTAACCAGGCCAGAGCAACATGCCGGCCGGTAGCTCCGGCATGCGTGCAGCACCCCGAGAAGCCCTGGCTTGCGCAAAAGCCCTGCAGAGCGGAGCACTTGCATCGATTTCCGCTTGGACCCCTGACGTCGCAAAGGTTGTCTTGATGTGTCCGAGAAGCGACCCGCGACGTTGTCGCCACCGACCACCTGATAACTATCTTTTTGTCTTCTTCGCCAGACCTCCGCCTCGGGCCGCCTGCTGCCGAGACAACGCTCGCTGTGCCCCTGTGCCGAGCGAATGTCCAGTGTTCAGCTGCTGCTTCACTCTAGTCAGTGCGATTTTTCGAAACATTGCACAGGCCCCTTCCCCTCGATACGTTCCGTCTGCGGTCCGGTGCATGAGACTTGCAAGGTCCATGACTACAGTGCTCCCGCAGTCCTAAGTTCCTGTTGTTGCTGCGGCCGCAATCCCCCTGTCTGCAGTTCCTGCTGTCTTCGGAAAGTTGTGAACTGGGCAATGGCTGGCAATGGTTTGGAAAGGAACTGGAACACACTCGCTCTTGCAAGAAAACAGTGTTTTTTCGTCAGTGCGAGGCTTTGTCCGTGGTGGTTTGGGGTCGGAGGAAGGAGAACAGAGTGGGGCAAGAGGAGGACTCCAGTCAAGAACTTGCAGCATGTTTGCGATGTTGAGAACTGCAGCCGACACAGGTGCAGCAGGCCTGCTTGGCCGTGGCACGGACGAAGCCTCGGGCTTTCGAAAAGAAACACGAGCTGGAAAGCCCGCACCCTGGAGAAACATTTGCGCAGTGCTTTATTTTGCACCCTTCCTTCAAAAAACCACAAACCTTGCAGGCCCACGTTCCTGTGGCCCTTGATGGCTCCGGCTCTTGCAATCAACTCATACAGCACGTTCTACTACACACTCGCTCAGGCAGTCGTAAGGTTTCGGCGACGGGACGGATAATCCCTGAACTCCCCAAACCCTAAACCCCAGGGATGCTCTTCTCAGGTCTCCTTGGTCGCGTATCCCAAAGGGATGACATTCGTGCGATTGGTCTGCCTCCTTGCAGATCAATGTGCAACCCTTTTGGGACCCAGGAGACAACCAGCTGTATGCAACCAGCATATCTCTGTTGGGATACATCCTTGGAGCATGGGACGTGTGAATTTATTGCATGTTCTGCGCCTTGCATGACACATCTGCCAGCGAATTTAACCTGCCATGGATCTGCCACGTGAATTCAGGAATTCTGGAGCGAGTTCAGGAGAGAATTCATGCCTTTGAATGCTGNTCTGCGCCTTGCATGACACATCTGCCAGCGAATTTAACCTGCCATGGATCTGCCACGTGAATTCAGGAATTCTGGAGCGAGTTCAGGAGAGAATTCATGCCTTTGAATGCTGAAGCTGATGGACGCTGCATGTAGTCACAGAAGTGTGGAGCACTATACAGGTGCAGTATGAGGTTGGATTCGTCTGAGATGAGCCTCGTGGAGACTTCTTTTGAAATAGGCTTGTACAGTTAAGAGAGTGGATGTCGTTAAGGTAGCGACATCTGTTGAAGCAGTTGCCCAGAGAGATACCCAGTGCAGTTGTGTTGTACTATGCCATTGTACACTTTGTATGCTTTTCCTGGTATAGTGGCCCCCCTTTGTCTCGCAGGGTATGCCTCTTGAGCTGTAGTGCGGTGAAGAGCCCTGATATCCCACGAGAGCCTTTCGTGTACTGTTTATGCATATACTTTATCAGTTTGTTTGTCGTCACGGGTATCAGGATCTCAGCCTCTGCAACAAAGTTGTACCGGTAGCAGTGAGACCTAACCAGCCGTGCCTGCCCTGTGCGAGTGTGCGAGTCGAAACCCCAGGTTCCTGTGGCTCTTGCAGGCTGCTGTCCCCGCACGAACGATGATACCCCACCGTTTGCCCCCCGCCGTTTTGCACGACGGACGAGGAGCGGTAGTTCCTATTACTACTACTACTACTACTACTACTACTACTACTACTACTACTACAACTACTACTACCACTAACTACTGCTACTAGCTACTACTAACCACTAACTACTACTACTACTACTACTACAACTACTACTACCACTAACTACTGCTACTAGCTACTACTACGACTACCACCTGCCTTCCGTGCGCAGACGTTCGAGAACGTCTTCGCGTAGCACTAACGGGCAAGTCTTCGACTTGGCCAGCTTCAACGGACAGCTTTACCCATTCTGCGGCTGCAGCTTATCATTTATAGCACCATCAAAATATGCTATCACCAACTATACAAGCGAAAGCAGCACTCAATAATTGATCAGCTCATCTCATCCCTTCGGTGTCAGGCTTTGCACCCACCAGTTTTCATCCTGTGTCAGCACGCAAGAAACGTTTGGATCATCCATGATGAATGAACATTGTGCCCACCATGAGTGAGTGAACATTGCTTCCACATCCCGCCTCTCATTCTCAGTCTGTGCGGCCTCAGGTCACATAGGAAATGTGTCGAACATGATGGCCAGCTCCACTTTACCGCATCTCTGTAGAAGCGCGGGTGTTTCATGCTCATACGCATAGCACGAACTGTTCCCCAGGCGCAGGATCTACGAGGTGGTATCATGGTGGATTGCACCTTGAAACCCGATACAAAATCCAGCTCGACCTAGATGTTGAAGGTCAGGCTCACATAGTCTGGACGATGATCGAATATGATACGCCAGCAAGGCAAGCCTGTTGCCGGTCCACGGAAGCGATGCATGAGCAGCTCCCGGTGAGAATCTGGTAGCCTCATTTATGGACGCAATGTGACCCCGCACACCGCCTGGTCGAAGCTGAGCTTGGCCCTGATCATCTTCAATGAACAGTTGTCCACCCTCAAACACAGAGCACGAAAGAGACATGTTAACCGACTGCTTGCGATTGTTCTTGTCACGATGAGATGAGGACATGACGTTCAGGATGAGGGAGCACGTTGAGATCTTCAATGAACAGTCCCATGTTCGAAGCACCCCCGCAACTGCACGCGAGACCCACGGATATTAGCTGATGTTGCGATGCAATCCCGTCATCGGCCCCCTGACCCACGCACCCGTAGTGAACTTCCATGGTCTGGCTTCCCCTGTTGCACCTGCTCTTCCTGATCAGCTTGATCCACCTGAAGTTGACATCGCATCGCAGCAACGAGATCCGCCGCTAAGGGTCCGGAATGACCAAATCGGCTATGCGATTCGGCTGCTCCACACCAGGCTGGTGATAGCAGCTACGCACTTCGGCACAGTCAAGGCAGTTAGGTAAAAGGCAGAGCCCCGTGTCGAAACACAGAGCAGGCTCTGCAAGTTGCAACGTCCTTGCTTTCAAGGACATCAATCACACAAAACAGGCAATCCTTCGGAGACCAGCGAGATAACCGCAAGTGTCAACATCTGAGCTGCGACTACCAATCTCCACCAGGGAAACATTTTCATCAGTGACGTAGTATGAACAAAGATTGCCTTCGCTTGCAATGGCCCTCAGGGCAGCTCGATAGTGACCTGCCAGTAGGCTGTGCCGCGGATGAAAGACAACCCCGACAACTTCGAAGCGCGCAATGTGAGTCGTTGTATCCGGGATGCGCATCAAAAAAACTTTTTTCAATCAAAATTTTTTTCCAATCAAAAAAAACTTTCCTTTTGTCACACAAGAAAAGAAGGGAGTATGGACGAAAGGACGGCAGGAAGGAAGGAAGGCAGGGAGGAAGGAAGGAAGGAAGGAAATAAGGAAGGCGAGAAGAGAGAGAAAGGAAGGAAGNCCATTGGGCGGGGGCGGGGGGCGGGGGGGGCTGGGAACGCCAGACGCCTGACCAGATATGGCTATTATGGTCATTCATACCCCAATGCCTAACACGTCAGACATTGACGGCACCGCCTTGCGGACAGCAGAGCGATGCATGCAAGACGGCCACCTACCCGGAGCCCCGAAATGCGGTGCCGCAGCAGCGAGGTCAGTGCTTCCATTGTGATGCACAGCGTCTGTTCGTTGCGAAAACGGCCCTTGGCTGGCCCCAACCGCCAGCATCGCAGGTGCGCATTCTCGATGTCGCAGTTCTCGAAGGGCCGTCAGATCCGAATGTTGAATGGTTGTGGCTTCGGATCTCTGCGTCATCCAAATGCATTCTGCCTGGGCCTGCCATCGGGTATGGTGTTGGTTGACAGACAAGAGGCTTTCGACCCGCAGTGGCGCCCATCCATGCTCTTGCCACTTGCCAAGTTGGTTCCTCCAAGACTTTGGTGCGTTATGGATGAGCTCCTCAAGAATACATCGATGGATATAGTGAGCGGCTGCAATCGGTCCTCGCCGTTCACTACAAAAGTTATAGCCGTTGGGGTAGAGTCCTGGATTTTATTCCGAGAGTCTGTCTGGATGCATGAATGATATGAATGTATGTATGTATCTGGGTGTGCATGGGAAAGAGAGGGGTAGAGTCGGTAGAGAGATGGGGAGAGAAGAGCTGGAATGTATTCCTGCTTCCTGTCTCTTTGTGTTGCCAGTCGTTTTGATGCTGTGGCAGATCTCGCAGGCATTTTGCCTTGGAAGTGTGCGGCAGCAGCCTCTGGTTTCACTGCACTCCCCAAATCAGCATGCTGCTGCCGTGGCAACTCCATCTTCACAACCCGCAACCAGGACCCAGGGCCCCGAACAGGCACCGCCAGGCGAGTGCTTCTGATGAGGAGCATAGAGCAAGCCGCCTCCACTCGACAGCAATGCTTTCACGCAGCTGCCGCATTTCCGGCTCCGATTCCTCGTGCTTGCATGCGCCCAGGAAGGGAGAGCCCTTCTGCAATGCCATGAGTGTCCAGCAGCCGCAGCTGCCATCCGCTGCAACTTCCCGTGGCAGCAGGGAGAGCTCTTCGNCGATTCCTCGTGCTTGCATGCGCCCAGGAAGGGAGAGCCCTTCTGCAATGCCATGAGTGTCCAGCAGCCGCAGCTGCCATCCGCTGCAACTTCCCGTGGCAGCAGGGAGAGCTCTTCGGCCATTCGTTCCACGAGATCTTGCCGTGCATCTGTTCGCATGTACAGAAGCTCCAACGCTTCCTCAGCCGATCGTTCCTCAGCGTCACTGCCTGCCCGGGCCATCCTTGCAAGCAGCAAGAGCCTCCGGTCGTTTGCGACTCCTGCTATCCTCGTTTTCTCTTCCGCAATCGTCAGCATGCCTGCTGGCCAGCATCGCAGCCAGTGACTCATGCCGGCGACGTCACCACTTGGCACATAGTCCGCTCGTGTCAGAGCAACTGTCCACTGCCTATCAGTACCCATCGGCAGAGGCAGACGCAGATTTCTCGGCAGAATGCCCTCCAGGTATGGCCGTGCCGAGTTCAGGACCAGCTGGCTCGTGGTATTAAGAATCACACGCAGCTCTGCCTTACACATGCAAGANGGCAGAGGCAGACGCAGATTTCTCGGCAGAATGCCCTCCAGGTATGGCCGTGCCGAGTTCAGGACCAGCTGGCTCGTGGTATTAAGAATCACACGCAGCTCTGCCTTACACATGCAAGACTAGAGGATCAAATCCGCGATGTCAAGGTACTTGCTGTTTTGCATCACACGGTCCGCGTGACGAACCATCTCGTCTGAAGAGGCTGCAGCTCCTGCAGGCAAACCACAGCAGCAAGAGCTTATGGATACTGCATGATATTGCAACTGGCTCACACAAACTGCCCTGCAGGATTGCCGGACTGCCGACATGAAATCCAGGGGCGCCTACCCCTAGGTTGGGGCGCCTGGAATTTATTCTGGGTTGTCCTGCCCGCTTCTCCCCGGACGCTCCCGGGCCAGCCCGGCCAAGAATTAAATCCAGGCGCACCGACGTTCACGTCGGCACGCCTGGATTTTATTCCGCGCCGCTGGTCCACTGTGCACCGCTCTCACCCTGGCTGGTACCTAGTAGACTGCCCAAAACCTTCTGTTTTGGTGTATGTTTTCAGTCTAGAAATCCCTAGAAAAGGTTCAGGCGAGTGTGTCGGGAATGAAATCCAGGGGTACCGACCTGTAGGTAGGTGCGCCTGGATTTTATTCCGCACCGCCGCCCTCTCCCTTGCTAGACTACCCGGACTGACTCCCTAGAATACCATAATACCCAGGATCTAGGAGATGTCGAGACGAGAACCCTGGACCGGTTCGGGCGAGTCTGTAGGGAATGAAATCCAGGAGATTTTACTCTGCACCGCTTGTCTAACCTGACACACCAGGAGCACCGCAAGTTCCTGGGAAAAGCTTGCCAAAACAAAATCCAGGCGCACCGACGTGGGGGTAGGGCCCACCTGCTTTTTATACCTGCATGTTTCGGCCTAGCACCCGCTCCTGTACCTTCTCCCAGGTCAGCCGCTGCACTGGAGCCTGTCGGAGAGATCAGTACGAGAAGCTCCAGAAAAAGACAAGCACACGACCAGTCCGTCCTTGCAGATCCATAGCATCTCCGAGCTCCTTGCTAACCTCGCCCCGCTGAGAACCTGTCCAAGAACAGACAAAGGAAGCCGAGCACCAAGTGAGATGACCCCTGGCCTCCATCGTCTCGGGCCGCCCCTCGAGAGTCATTGCCAAGCTCTGCCTGTTGAGAACCTGGCCAAGCGAGCCACATCAGAAGCCGAGCACCAAGTGAAGGGACCCCGGCCTGCATCCAGGGGAGCACCTTGGTCCTCCTTGCTAACCTCGCCCCGCTGAGAACCTGTCCAAGAACAGACNCCACATCAGAAGCCGAGCACCAAGTGAAGGGACCCCGGCCTGCATCCAGGGGAGCACCTTGGTCCTCCTTGCTAACCTCGCCCCGCTGAGAACCTGTCCAAGAACAGACGAAGGAAGCCGAGCACCAAGTGAGATGACCCCTGGCCTCCATCGTCTCCGGCCGCCCCTCGAGAGTCATTGCCAAGCTCTGCCTGTTGAGAACCTGGCCAAGCGAGCCACACCAGAAGCGGAGCACCAAGGACCCCGGCCTGGATCCAGGGGAGCACTTTGGTCCTCCTTGCCGACCTCAGCGAGCTGAGAACCTGTCCAAACAACAGACAAAGGAAGGCGAGCATCACGTAAAATGACCCCTGGCCTCCATCATCTCGGGCAGCATCTCGGGAGTCCTCGCCAGGCTCAGCGTGTTGTGCATCCAAGAACCAGAACGATTCAAGCATGCCGAACCTTGTCAATGGATAGCGAACCAAGAGCACTGCAAGCATGGGGACCAGCACGGGCCTTATCTGACATCGGCATTGTTTCGAGTGTCTGATGCTGAAATGAAGCACGAACTGCGCAACAAGCTGCTACCTCGAGAGGCCCAGATACAGAAGCTCCAGAAGCCCAGAGTTTGTTTGTTTTGATGAGTCAAGGCGCTCAATCCACTAGCACGGTCAGGAGAGCACTGGTATACAACCACAAGGACCCCCTGTGAGCTACCACGAAAGGGTCTAATATGTCTAGTGCACATAGCCTGCTAACGAAGCACAGACTCACAAGAAGGACATGGCGGGCATCTTCCGTTGGAATGCAAAAGAGTCATGCCACAANGTGCACATAGCCTGCTAACGAAGCACAGACTCACAAGAAGGACATGGCGGGCATCTTCCGTTGGAATGCAAAAGAGTCATGCCACAATGCTCGCTGAGTCCTAATACATGTAGTATACACAGACAATAATTGTAGGTATACACCGATGTTCTGCGATTTCCATCTTCTGTAGGGCCCTGGATTTTATTTTAAACCCTCGCCGTCGCATCCCGAGCCACGGATTACAGCAAAACCACGGTAACGAACGTGTGCTGCTGACCTAGAGGCCATCCGAAATTTATTCCCGCGACCCTTGGGGCCACAGGAACTTATCCGAATAAATTTGCGGCCCTACCCTGCTGGCAGCTAGCAACCCCTATCAAAAGTTGGTGTTGTTCAGGGACGCAAACTCAGCCCTGTGGCATTTTGCATTGGGCAATCTGCTCTCGAGTCTGCCGCAAATGAGGCGCTGGTAGGCCTAGGGATGAACCCTCCGATCGAAGCTGTTGTTGCCTTCCATGCGAACAAAGACGGCTCTGAAGACGGAGGTTACGACAAGCATGAAGCCTTACGTTTGCTCGGCGAAGTCCAGTCGGGAATACTATCTTTGTCCTCCACGATGCAACGTGCTTCCTCTGATACTGTGCGCCTGATTTGTCTCACGTGGTGTGAGGTCTTGCGTTGATGATACGAGGATTCCGATCTTTTGTCATCTTTTGTCATGGTCATGCTGTTGCTGCCCGTCAGGTATTGGACGGTCAAGCTTCTAAGGAGTAATACCGATACAAGTCTGACAAGTGCAAAGTGATTGCTCATAACTTTGGGCAGCGACGGCCTATTCCTCTTCTGGATGGGCATGTTCAGTATTCTCAATCTGCAGTTCAGTTGGGTTGCAGTGTTGATGTACTTTCGATGGCAGTGCACATTTGAGTGCTATATTGGCAAAGGGTTCACAGAAATTTCCTGTGCTCATGGTTAGCATGAAACTTCCTATGCTGGCCTTGCTCCGTGCTGTGCGAGTACGAATGATTCCTGCGTTCATGTTCGGTGTCGAACTGGTAGTAAATGTTCCGTTCTTGAAGAAACTTCTGTACGGGATGCAAGCCCGTTGGATGCGTGGCATGCTTGGCACTCGTGCGACAATACCCCGTATTGTCATGATGTTGGAACTTGGAGTGGGGGATCGTGTTTCCTCCATTGCATGGGTGAGAGCCACGATGCTACGTGTTCGCTCGCAGGTGGATCCCAGATATGATCACGAGCGCCGCATTTTCAGTGTCGCAGAAGAGGAACCATCTTCGTGGTCTGCTATCCTCTCCAGGAAATGTCGTGCAGCAGGTATTTCATTGCCTGAGCAGACATGGGATGATTACTCTGCCAGCCAACGAACTTACCATCTTCGTCAATTTTTTTTTTACGCACTCCTTTTTCCGTCTGCAGCAAGGTCTCTGCCCCAACCTACACCACTACGGCGGCGCCGCCAGGAGCTCGCCCAGGGGCAGCTCGGCGCCGTCGCTGGCGTCGCAAGGCCGCACCGGCAGCTCCAGCAAACTCTGGGCATGCGCTCGCAACGCTGCAAGCGCCGCGAGGGCTGTCCAGCGTCGCGTGAGCGCGGCCCGCGCGAGTCGCCGGAGCAGCGCCAACGCTTGGCTA